>JAXCHB010000512.1:0-60700 GCA_036926305.1 Uropetala carovei
TGCATCCGAGCCCACGATGTTTTTCCACCATGCTTTAATTGTGTCCCACACAGGCTGCAATGTAACACACTGAAAAATGATATGCATAGTATCACCAATTTCCCCACAAAACTGGCACAGAGTCTCCCCTTTTATGGTTATAAAACCATATATACGTTATTAATATCGTAGATTGTTCTTAATACAGAATTCCACCATTGTTTTCCTCCTCGGCTTCTTTTTCCAAGTCTGTAAATATTTTTCTTGTTTCTTCCAACTATGTCGTTCCTATAACTCAATATTATGTATATATGCGCTTATTATTGTTTCTATTTCTGAAATCATGTAAAACATCTACCTCCACTTTGTTTTTCGTTTCCTTTTCTATTTCGTAGAATTTGTTTATTTTTCGTTTACTTTAGCAGCAGAAATCTGAGTTTCACGCATGCGCCGAAGGTTACTGCTACAGATGCTGTCCCTTCCTATCATCGAAGGGACTTGGAAAAGTTAGATTTTGTAATGCGGCGCCTGAAAAATAGCTCCGTTGGTAAAGTAGAAACTAAAGAGGTTAGGAAATTACAGAAAACACGTAACATCTTCCTTTTCCACTTTCAGTTTCGTCGATGTGGACGAAACGGCTCTTAAGAGGAAGGCGAGAAAAAACATGCGGAATATTAATGCGCCTTTATAATTCCCGAGGGAGAGGGGGGGAGGGATATAGAGATAGAGAGAGAGAGAGAGAGGACAGAGAGTTGAGTTCGGCGGAGCGAGGAAGGAGGCTCTCTGGCGAGTTATTTGCCAGGACGTTTTTTTTTAACGTTTTATTATTTTTTGTTTACTTACAGGCGTCGAGGTTTTCATCAAGGATGGAATATGAATTTCAAATTTTGGGGAGTGTCCCAGGGAAGGAATTAAATATCTGATCTAGTTTTAGAGAATACTACTTTCATGCGATTTGAGTTACAGAGATTTGGTTGTGCATGAGATTTTTTTAAATCCATAACAATTACGTGACCGAGACAAAATGCTGAAAAAAATCGACATTCAGTATGGGTTATTTCCACATTGGCTGTTCAACAAAATGGAGTTCTATGAGAGTTTTTTTTTATAATTCTGCCTTCTTAAGTGAAGGCGAATATGTTTAAATCCTGGAATTGCTACTTTTTATTTGAAACGAGGCAGATAAATACTTCCAGTAAGTGATAGAATAGGAGATAAATATATTTAGCTAAAAGTTTAGTCTATTTTTTTTAGACATTATCTGAATGACAAGCAGGCAACTTCAGTTAAATTTTTGTCAAAACTTTTATGCAAATAACCAAAATATAAATATTCATTGAACTCATTTTTTTAGGAATACTTAAATTGATTACATCTGTTTTTATAACGTTCACCGTGAGAAAGGAGTGGTTTGAAATATATGAATAACTTTTTTTATTCATCAAATATACATTAGCTTTATTTAAAGTGAAATTCCACACAATACGTGCTACCTCATCCTCATTTTATCATTCTGAAAATTCATGCGACTAAAATCGAGATCCTCCAATCTATTATTTCCATATTTCGATATCATTTAAAACACGTAAGCACTCTTATATTTTTAAAAGTCACTCTCTATTAACAGCTAGGCGACAGGATCAGCGGTTGATTCCAGGAAGTATGAGGGATTACTCCCCAATCGTTCTCCCTTAAAGCTATTCAGTACAAAATTCGTTGACTTGGCGCCACAGATTAGGCTTTCCGAACAATGGCAAGAAATATCCCGTCGCGAGGAGAGATATTCAGAATGAAGGGTCGTCGGTCGCCTGATCCGAATAGGGTCGCCACAAACTCCCTTGGGACCCTTCTGGATCCGGCCCTGCGTAGGACAATATTTCTTTTCTTTACGATAAACATTAAAACAATCTTTTCCTCTTTCCATAAAATGTAAGATTTTTATGCTTTTTACTTTCTCCATATATGTAGTATAGAGAAAGTAATTGTTTTCATGAAAAAAATCGACTTCGAGATTTCAACATGTTTTGAGGTCCCTAGAACACGTTTAGACTATTTTCGGAATGATATCTGTGTGTGTGTGTATGTGATTGTGGGCGCTCTAACTCGAAAAGTACTTGCCATATCGTTACCAAATTTCATATAATATAACACTTTGGTATGAGCACAATTAGCTGATTAGTTTTTGGACAATACCGGTTAACCGGAAGTCGAGGTTTATTCGAAACCCTATTCGGTTTTTGCAATATTTCTCCGTTAAAACATCATTATTGTATATACAACTCAACAAAAATATTATAGAGAATGTAATTTTCTACAACATTTATTTGAAACAATTTTCCACAGCAGTTATTGTTTAGAAATTATTTATAAACTAGCGTAATTGCCCGTCAAATATGACGGGTAGGCGTGAATTAAGTATTACGTTAAAATAAAATAAAAATCAATGAAACCAAATTTTATGTAGGTACACTAAAACGCAAAAAATTAATATAAAATCAACAAAATCGAATGTTCCAGAAAGTAATAATAGTCATGGACATATAGAATGATGCTATAACACGACTTTATCACAATTTTAACACGACAAATTGAATAAATGCGTAAAAATCATGAAAAAATAGTAATTAAACCTAATTTTCGGCTTTTTTCTAATGAGATTTAAATTTCTACGATATAGAAATTCATTTCCATACTTTTTTCGGCATAACTGTGGAAATACCGCGTCAATATCTCTTTTTTAAGATATTTTAAAATGCTAAAGAATAAAGGCCCTCTCGCTTCGTTTCAGCTCTGCCCATGTTATTCAAATGAAGAAAAGATATACTCCTAGAGTCAAACCCAGGACTACTATGTACACGGCGATCAGTCAATATCTAGGTGGTCTTGCTCTAACCCGAGTTAATGACGGACGAGGGGTCTGCGTCGCGATGTTTTTTATGTGGTCCCAGTTATTCGACACAGGCCAACATATTTTCAAGTGGTCTAATTAAATTTCGCTGTCGGCCATCTTGCGTTTCTTACAGAACAATGTTTTTATTATAGAGAATAATCGGTTTTTTTCGGTTTCCGTCAAATATCTCCTTAAAGACGTCGTTATTGGTAATATTTGTAAGGATCGAAGTTGTAGAGAATTATATTTCTTTCAAGTTTTGTTTGAAGCACATTTTCGTAGAACTAACCACTTTGGAGATATTTAACTTTTTCGTAATTTCCAGTATACAGCGCCACCACCATGTAGAGATGAATTATGTAAACATATTCAAAATATACCTAATTTACAGCAATAAGAACGACTGTATTCTTTTACGATACGAAATAATAATTTTGCCTTATAATGTTATGCATAATAATTTAAATATCTATACCCCAAATATGGAGAAAGTCATGTGTTGGCCACATCAGATTTTTTCTATATGCTCCAAGTCAATGATACTATTAATATTTCATTTAGATTGAGTACAAAATTCCAGGCACGATTTGATGAACAGTATTATATTTATTACTATTTTATATATTACATTACCTAACGAGTGTACATACCTATTTATCATGGATATCGAATAATTAGGACAAATAAAAAAATGGACTGGATCACTTTTGTATAATATAATATCACGCTTTATGCGAAATCAAATAATTCTCCATGAGTAATTGAAATGACATATTCCTCGAGCTTATCGGCCGATTCGACCGAAGTACTCCTTGAAACGACGAGAATCTTTCGCTCGTCCGTAAAGTTTTGGGAAGGAGCAAACAAAGAAGGTTCTACTCAATGTAGACAGAGAGAGAGGGAATAGGAGAATTAGAGAGAGAGAGAGAGAGAGGGAGGGGTGAGGAGCAGGCAGCCGGGAAAATGCGTAGGCATGCAAAATCGACTTCCGAAAGGGGTCCTGGATTCCCGCTTCCGCGAATTGGGAGGTGAAATTTTAATGCGAAATTTCCCTCCTGTTTGCAATTTAGGTAGAAGACTGCGAGAATGGCTTGGGCGCGGAGGAAGAGGGTTTGGAGGAGATAGTGAGGGGGGCAGAGGAGAAACGGAGTTGGAGAAAGTGATACACACACACACACATATATATATTGAGAGAGAGTACGTAGTGGAGAACGTAATGCAGAATAGCGATAATGAAGTAAAGGAAAAAGTACTGAAAATGGGATGGAGATAAGGGACGAATAAAAACGGATAAGGGAAGGTGAAAACGGATGTAAAGGTAGAATATTAAAATGGAAATGAAAGACAGAAGACAAGAGGATGAAAACAAAGGGTACAAGAGGACCGAAATCGAGAGTGAGAAAAAGATAAAAATAAAGAAACCGGAGATGTTCTGAGATAAAATGATGGATACTCATATATATATATACATATGTATACATATGTGTGTGTGTATGTATATATATATATATATATATATATATATATATATATATATATATATATATATATATAGAGAGAGAGAGAGAGAGAGAGAGAGAGAGACATGCAAAAGAGGCAAAAAGTGTGCGCAGAAAGAGCTGGAGAGAAGCGGATGGAACGTGGGGGCCAAGTAGGAAGAATAGAATGCTCAGTACGAGCCAGCACGCAAAAGGAAGACACGAAGAAAGATAGCCTTTAATTCAAAGGAATGGGGCCAACCTCTTGGTTGACGCGAATGTTCTTCCACGAAACATTACAATGGCGGCGTTTCCTCAAATCGCACACACAGTTTAGCATTTCAAGAGAATTTAAACATCGCGGAAGGCTTTCATTTGTCAGAGGACCCGGGTGTTGAATCTGTTTTATCTTTGGAAGTTGAATTATCCGTTGGACATTATCAATCTCGTAGAAATACTTCAGGCTTTCGAAAACTTGTTTATTATTTCGTTGTTTGAAATTTTCTATTTTTATAAAATATAAAAGATTATTTTCTTATTCTTGGGGGATAACTTTTTGCGGCAAACTGATTTGGAATACTCCAAAGCCAAAAATATTTTTCATTCAGGGTAGAATGGAATATGAGGACTAATTTCATCATATTATACAAATGAAGCAATATTGCGATGCTTATTCAAGGAACTTTAATTTTCATAGTAATATTCAATTTGATAACGAATTAATGCATATCATGCTTATTTAATTTTTATTGTCTTGCGTATGACTAAGGTATTTTGAGGTGTAGAAAAAATTGATAAATTCTCTATTTCCATTCTAATATACACGTATTAAATATTTACGCATTTTTTCAAATAGTGAATGTCATATTCATAACTATAATTCATGTATAAAATTATGGAAACTCGATTTATTTGAGAACTTTATTAAAGCTTAATTCAACAGTAATCTACAAGTGGCTTTTTCGCTGAAGTTTTCCACTCATCATCCACATAAAATCATTATTCTGTCATTCTGCGTGACTTTTTTTTAACGTTTTAACAAAAATCCCTACTAGGGAGAAGATTTAAATTTCGCAATGCTTCAATCAATCGTAAAGAGTAAATGACGAGAAAATAAACCGAAAAAAGATTCGGGTTCGACTCTAGGATATAATTTCTGATTCCTATAGGATAACGTAAAAAAAGCGATTTTTCGACGTGCAAACTGTCAATCTTTTGTAAATTAAAATAAGAAAAATTCACCCTCTATTTTCGGACCGAAACTGTTTTAAAAAAGAATAAATAAAGTTTCGTATTCTTATCGTCGAATTTTGCCATCATTTCGAAATCGCTCAAATTTATGACTTGACTCACATACTTTGGGAAATAATTGCTTTTAACCGTTTGCTGCTTTGTTTGTTTAAAATTTAATGAAATAATTTCCGAACACTTCGAACAATTAGCGAAATGCAAATGCCATTCCTATGAAGGCAATAATGTTACAATTGAATGTGGATAAAGTCACGGAATGATATTAAAGAAGTCCTAGCATTGATGCTGTTTCTATGTTTGCTTTGATAGGCTGAATGTTAGCGTGCGGCGGAAGGGGAATGAGGCAATATCGGCCGTTTGTTTTTGATATGCTAATGACATAGACATCGCAGCAGAACTGAGCCAGAGAAGCAGACACGACCTGCGAAATGGAGACAAGCGCTCGCGTATTGAAAAAAACATGTTTACCTATAAACAATAAATTTTACAGGCAAATATGAAGATTTAAAAGTTTTATTTAAATAAAAATAATATTTATCATAAAAATGAGCAGTTATCTTTGATACGCCATCATGCAAATTATCCATGTAAGAAATATATAGAAAAATAAATTCTAAATTGAAAGAACGGTAACGTTTGTTGCATATATCATCATCATCATCATAGGTAGTCTGTCCATTGACAGGTCCGTGATTATTCTAGGTTAAACTTGGTTCTCCATATACTCCTATTTTCCGCAGTTTTCTTCATTACTTGATAGCTCTCTTTCCCTTTCAAGTCGTCTACTAGCTGAAACCTTTTCCTACCTCTTTCTCTTTTTCCATCCAGTTTTCCTTCTAGCACTTCTTTAATCATGCACTCTCTCCTCTTAAATTCTAAATTGAAAGAACGGTGACGTTTGTTGCATATATATATATATATATATATATATATATATATATATATATATATATATATATATATATATATATATATATATTTATTTATTTATTTATTTATTTATTTAACCAGATCCTTCATGAACACCACTCATGCCAATTTAAACAGCCGAAATCAGCATTATTCCGAAATGAACTGAATATGCAAAGTCACACATCTCATTCAATTCAAAGCTGCAAGTCATGGAACCACTTGCATTCAGAATAGAACTTAACCTCGGGCTGCGGGGAGGAACTATAATTACTAAACGCTGTCGGGCGTTTAAGGTTGCCCCCAGTAACATCGGCAGTGGCAGGCACTCCGAAGTAGGTGGATGAGAGGAGTGGGAGTCGGGAGGAGGTGGGAGAGTGCGGCAGTTTGGCCCGCTTGTATGTGCACTAAGAGACAAGTACGTGAGGTCCGCAGGCTGTTAATCATATACAACGTGATAGGAGGGTTTCCAGAGAGTATGAGATAGAGGGAGAGACGATGTATGTGTGTGTGTGTGGGCGTGGCAAGGGGTTAAATGGGTGGGTGTTTGGCTAGAGAAGTTGGTATGGGGGGAGGGGGGGGGGAAGGTAAGAGGAAGGGGTTTGCGGCTGACAATGAACGCCTGAGAGATTGACTTAAACACGGCAGCAGTAAGGGAGCAATCTATCATTGGCCTGTGAAGGGATAGGAAGGGAGATATGAGGGGGAGAGAAGGGAATGCACGACGGGGTGTGTGCGCGTGTATCTGTGTGTGTGTGTGTGTCCGGGTAGGCGCGGTTGAGATTGCGAGAACTGTGTTGGGTGGGTGTCGCCGTTGAGTCGACATTCGATGCACGCGTCACGTGACCCGTTGAACGGATATTGCGGAAAGATTAAGGAAGGACGATCTGCAGAGCGTTCCGTTCGAGGAATTGGACGACCCATTTATCCAAGGTTTTAAGGGTGCAGCAGCAGGTTGCGTGACGGCATATTCTCGAGGTTGCAGTTCTTCTGGAGTGGGAGGAGGATATATCTGTTGCTTTTTGTTTTGAAATGGGAGGATTTTCTTTTTATTACTTCTTTCCGGCTGCTTACCAAAGACAACGAGAAATGCAAACGGTAATGTCTCTATCGCAAGCAGCGAGTTAAGAAGTTTAGTTGCCTAGAATTACGAGAAAAATCTTTTTCGGTGCAAAGAAGATATCATAAAACGATACCCAATTAAAGAAAATTATATAATTGATGGGTTAGAATAAAAACACGTCTGAGGACATTGAGTGAAATTAAAGTGAAGGGAAACAAATATTTATAAACAATATTTCGTCTTAACAGGAAAATACGCTTTTGAAAGTTTCTGAGTTTAAATGTTGGCATTGGTGAAGAAGATAGTAATTAAATTGTTGATTGCAACGCCTACGGGATTTCAAATCAAGAGTTGATTGGTTCATTTAAAATATTATTAACATTTGTCATTGAATCTAATTTTCGTGGAGCTTTTTATTTACCGGATAATTGATTTCAAAATATAAATAATAAATGTTAATGGCTAATTATAAGTTAAACTTATAATTAATGAAATTCCTTTGTGATGTATTGCTAATTAATTTTCTCACCTTCACCCTGAGTCGCTCGCGACAGTCAGGTCAGACAAGTCATTGCGCGCGCGCATTAATAAGTCACTTTTGAAAGAGAGAGGAGGAAGAGAATGGAAAGAAATTTAAAGTCACTAAATCACATCAAAGCCGCAAATTAGACCAAAGTTCGGCATTCGTGTAATTACACCCCGTGTTTAATTAAACAATGCCCCACTTAAAAAAATTATGAGACGTGCGTCGTTAACAAGCGAGTTATTAATGTTCTGGATTTATAATCACGTGGAAACCATTTAAGAGCACTTGTGCATTTAGAGGCCGTAAGTGGGTGTGTCGATGTTGACTTACGCAGAAACTCAAGTACGCCAGCCGCCATAGTCGGTTCACTGGAATTTTTACACTAAAATAGGTTAATTAACTTGACTGAATGCGAAAACTAACATTGCCTTCGAGGCACCTAGCCTGAATTCACTAGGTATAAAATGAAAGCAATGCATGTTGATTTTTTGAAAACCGTGCTTGAGTTCCGTTTCTTCTGCCACCTTACTTCGATGATTTAAAACGAAATAATAACAACATTGTAAAAACGGTATTGATGGAAATGATAACGAAATAAATTTTTAGGCATCTATAACTCCGTATTTACCGTAAGGAATTCATGAAACCAGCAGATTCTAGAAAAATTACAAAGTATTGGGATATTTTGTAGGCGACGGTCAGCATCCGTGCTTACGCTTCGGAGTGCTTTTGTGATAACTGGTCATTTTTAGTTATTCGAAATATTCCGTAACTACTAGAGCTGGAGTTACACGGCGTTGCCCGGGAAACCGGAGGAACAAAATTTAGAAAAACAGTAGTCCATTATCTTTTTTTGAATTGTAGAAAAGTTGCACTGATTTCTATAGGGATTCAAATATATAAAAAAGAATTATAAAACATCCAATTTTACATGTTAACATTAAAAACTTTATTGTAAACTATATTTTTTGTTTCTTAACAAATATGTACAAATGTTTCCACTTCCGTTGAATAAAGCAAAAATGAAGAAAACCGCTCCGCATTTACCTATTTATATGAATGAAAGAAGAAAATCTTGCACTGTGAAAAATCGAAAATTACGTGTAAACTCCCCTTTCCTTCCACCCTCTCCTTCCCTTCTCTCCCCCCGCTCGCTCTCTCCCTCCCGCTCGCTCCTTCTCCCTCCCTCCCGCTCGCTTCCTCTCCCCCCCCCCTCTCTCCCTCCCTCTATCTCTCTCCCTCCCTTCTTCCCCTCATTCCCCCTCCCTTTCTTCGCCCCTTCCCCCTAATTCCCTCTATCTCCCCCCTCCCCGTCATTCCCTCTCCCCCTTCCCTCCCTCTCTCCCCCTCCGTTACCATCCATCTTTCTCCCTCCCTATCTCATATTAAAAGAATGCATAGCACGCTTATATCCACAAGGATTGATATAACAATAGGATTTTGAGGTTTAACAATATATCGTAATTGGTAGCCAAGGCAACATCCCGTTAAAATGGCAAGATTTCCACAAAATATGTAAAATAAACGTTTAACATGAGCGGTTTCGAACTGTAGGCGGAAAAATATTAACAGAATATGAAACGTTGTAATTTTTTCTTTAAAATGGTTCAGATCCGAAGATCGTAGGTTAATTACTTCTAATTTTAATTTCCAAAAAATAAAAGCCTGCACGCGCTGATAGATAGCACTACTATATTCTCCGGCGAGAAAAAAACTGTGCATTATATATATAGATCTGGCCCGAGATATTTGGGATTGTTTTTGTTTAATAATTAACGGTAACTTTATTGAGGTAAGCTACTATTGTTAGTTTGTTTTAACAATTACTGTATTTTTTATGCAATTATAAAGCAAGTTATTTTTTGGTTGCGGTAGCTGTTATAGTGTCCAAATTATTAGCGAACAAACTTACAAACATTGTCCTTTATATATTGGAAGATATAAGGGAAAACCAAGCTAACTTTATGAAGACAGTTGATATGAAAAGAGAAATTGATTGGGTTTAATTTTTCGGATTCTCTTGGCTTCCTGGGACACAGGCTGACAGACAACCATAGCTTCCTCATCTCTATATTAGAAGAAATTAAATTATATATCTAAGAAATTCGTTCGTCATCGTACGTGCAGATGTGCTAAAGTACGATTTTTTCCCGAAATTCCCTTAAAATTTCAAAGAATTATCAAGCTGATCTTATAGCTATGATTAAACTGATGAATCAGAATTCCACGAAGTCATGAAACTGTTGTGAAAACCAAATGCACATTTTGGCTTGAAGGCAGGCGTAATCAGTGGTAATTAACCCATAGTAAGCAATAGTAATTTTGAAACACCTTCGAACTTAAAAATATTTTACTGCACAGTTATTTCAGTAGTTAAATCGTTGTGTGAGTGGTATAATTGACTTAAAAATTGAAAGTAAAAGACTAATCACTCGTGACAAGGAAGAGAAAGGAAGGATTGATGAAACGGGGATGGGAAACGAAAATTAGGAAATTTATGGTTGCGGAAATGAAAGGTTATCGGTACTCACAAAGACAATGTTCACGAGATGACTTTTTCCTTAAAAATAATCTTTATTAACCGAGTGTGTGAATGCGCTAGATTCTCTGTTTTTATTCCAATTACTTTGGTCGTAGGAGCATAATGCAATACATCAATCGCCCAATTCCGATTTCGTCGTTCATTTTATGGCGACTTTCTCATTAATTACCAAAATTATTTTTTAAATTAGGTATTACACAATAAATATCACCTTTATTGTAATTATTTCCTTATTTTAAAAGAATAATATGCAAGTATCCAATTACAAACTCTATGAAATGGCAATATCACATCATATTATACATTACGATTAATGCCCATATCTTGTTAAAATAAACAATAGTCGGGTTGACCAGACTAATATTGTTTATTTAACTGGATACCTGAAAGTGATTATCAAAAAATGCGCCTAACCTCTCAATCATCTACCTAACGTCGATGTTAGCTTAATTTCTGTTAGAAACAAGTTATATATTTCTATGAACATTTTACATTGAGTCATAATAGAAAATTATATTCAAAGCATGGAAATATGCAGCGTTAAATTAATAAACTTAACCTACACTACGACATGAGGCCATAAAATATTTTCCTCTGTTGACAATGTTGGCTGACACAGAGTTGTTAGATACGTATAAAGCTTCCTTCAGAGGCATTAATATTAACAAAGAACTATATTAAAAGAATGTGTAACTACTGAATGTGTAATTACTGAAGCAGTTCAAAATATATGCACGACATTATCTCTTATGTTTAATTTTTTCGATGTGTGAAATATCATTTTCATTTAAAAGTTAGATAGAAACCAATTTGCTCAGGCGAAAAGAAACGTGGATTGATTATAACGAAATAAATCGGGCGTAGAAAAATTTTGTCTTAATGTTCCGTAGCCTTAACCTAAGGAAGATACTGTTGTGTTAAATGCAATCTATGAAGTAAAATCAGTACGAGTACAAGAGTTGCCCTTATCACCTGTATGAACGGTGCCTTAATGTGACCTCGATAATTAGCCTAATTAATAAACAGTTTAGACAGGTGATAAAGATAGCTCTCGTAGGCCTCAGTTTACATCAACCCAAATGATTCTAACCGACTGCAGTAAATCGTGGAGCAAATTTATAATTACATATAATTCACTTAAGACAATCATTTAAAAGCTCATCACAATTGGTGGAAAATCAAAGTCTAATTATTTAAGTTATCATCAACTATGGCGACAAAAAATGATCCACTAAAGTATGCCGCTTTTGGAAAACCTACAGGAGTTAAAACAAAGTCTCATCCGTTTTTTCCTTTAAGAAAGATCTCGAAATCACATTACTATTATTAACCCTGGCGAAGTAAAACATCTAAAAACATTTTGTTTAGATATATTTTCAAATTAAAGATTAACCGTGTTACGCAAGAAACGCGCCAAAACCTCACAAAGCCCTATTATGTTTCTAGAAAAAGGAAATGACTTCGAATTATCAGATATGGAATTAACGAGGTTATCCTGTGTGTGTGTCTTCTTCCATTAGATTAGCAGAGTCGAGGCTAATATGTGTAATGCATTTACCGTGTAAGCCCGCAGGGTGGTTTTTCAACTCTAGTTCAAGGAACTTACCTGCGTATAGGTCGCACATGTATTCTAGTAAATTATATTGCAGAAATATTTGACCATTTAAAGCAGTGGTCTTCAAGGTGGGCGATAGCGCCCACCAGTGGGCGTTTTTGGATTTTTGGTGGGCGTTAAAGAACTCAACAAATGCTATTCTAATTTTTATACTGAAAAATAAAATTCTATAAAAAAGCACAGATATTCTGTACAACTATTTTATGTACAACTATTACAGTTCGTTTGTCGTTAACTACAGTATCATATCATACTATACTAGCGACAATATATCCATGCTGCGGTAAAATCAAAAGGCCCATGAGGGTGGTCGGAGTCTCTCGCAGAAGCAGCGAAGCGTTTAAGTTTAATTTTATCAAATATATAAAATCATAAATTTTTAAACACTGTTATTACCACTGAGACCGTATTCGGTAATCTCATCTAACGACAATCCCACTAGTATTGGGGTTACCATACCTCCGTAAATCGCTTTGCTACTGGGGGCGCAACATTATTCTTTGCCCCGGGCGCCAGAAACCCTCACTACGCCACTGGGTGGGCGGTGGACTTATTTCAAAGGACAACATATGGTAAAAGTGGGCGGTGACTCAAAAAAGGTTGAAGACCACTGATTTAAAGGTTAAACTGATAAATTAATGTCTTTGTAACTCTAGAAATTAATAAATTAAAATTTATTACCTAGTGGAGTAGGACACGAATTTTTTTTCTAGCGAAAATTAATAGAGTGAAAAGTGATGTTACCAGTTTTTTATTCAAACCAAAATGCACTGGAAGCTTTAGAGTAGCAAAAGCTTCAGAATCAGAAAGCTTGATTAGTTCATGCATAAAATACGTTGTTTAGTGCATGCGCAGAGGAAATGTTCTAAAAAAATTGACATGGCACCTTTGTCCGATAATAATTAATGAAATTTTAAGTAACGTAGAGACCACGATTGTACAGATAGTTAGTGAAAATTATGGTCGATATTATGCGTTACATTCGAATGAACCGACCGATGTTAATATATGTTTTGTTATGGTTTTGTGCGTCATGTTATTGCAAGTACGGTTGATGAATACTTGTTATTTTGCCGACCAGAAACTGAAGAAATTAGTTTAAAACTTAGGTTGGTCTTGTTGCATAGTCATCCACTGATAGTGCAATAGGAATTACTGGGAAGTGTGTCACATATGTGGTTCGAGCAAGTGAAGGTTGCATTAAACATAACTTGGACACGTTGCAGCATCTGTAGGCAAGTTCTCGCAACAAAACGCATGCCTGACGGAGTGATGGATGTGCTGGACCTTTCAGCGACAATACAGAATTTAAAAAAATTCACGGTCAATAAATTCCAGAATATGTCAGGTACTTTGCGAGAAGTGATTACAAAACGGACATTGATTCTGAGAGTACTCTTCGTGACTTCCTGGAAGAAAATAAACTTCAGTTGGATCAATGTGCGAAGACCAACATACCTACACACCTAAGGTTCTGGGAATATTTTCCATCGGCGTCAAGCAATAAAGATTAGATTTGCGAGATCTTTCATGATATCACTTTTTCATTGCAAATATTGAACACAGAAGAAAAAGAGAATTTTACTGAGATCTGTGAAGTTTCAGAAATATTTCAGTCATCCATCTTTAGATGAGTTTAATAACGAGTATTCTGTAGCATCAGAAAAGTTACTGCTGCTTTGTTACCGTTTTCAACGTTTTACTAAAGTTAGCAAGCATTTTCCTCATATTCATACCTGAAAACTAAATATTCCTCATCAGAAATGAAAGGTGATAAGGGTACTTAGCTCCATCCTCCTCCCCAACAATATTATAATCTTAAATTAGTCTTCACTATTTCGCTATTTCTCGACGCTAGGTAGAGAGATGTTTCCTCCAGTGCCGCGTGACGTCACGTGCCGTGACATTGTACACACATCTGCAATTAATCGACAAGCTGAGCGAAATAGATCCTGTGCCATGTGAGAACGGATTAAGGAGATTTTACTCGTAGAAGTTTCGTTTATTTCGTAATTTACCAAATATATTAAATACGAAAAAAAATTAGGTCAAAATTAATCAAAGAATTAGGGCGCGTATAATACATGATAGCAAGCACAAACAATTTTTCAGTCTGCCAGTAGTTATTTCCGAAAACATTGTCATTAACTAATCATAATTGTTATTAATGCTATTTAGGTGGAATTTCTTTTAAATGTTTGTTTAGAGAGAAAAAATAAGAATTTCGGTCATCATAAAGATGTATTTTTAAAGGGAATAATCAATAACATTTATGTCATAGATATTTAATATTTATCCTATCCATTACATATATTAGGGTACATAAGCACTCACAGAATAAAAAAAGATCAAATTATTTATTACCTTTTCTAACTGGTAGGAGCTGTTAAGTAGGGGTTGGAAATGGTACATACGTTCGCATAGAGTTTAACCGATACTTTTATCATTAACTACTCGAGAAAATAATGCTTCGCTATGCGTCCCTTTGTTATGCGTCGCAGTTTTCAGGAATGAATCTCAAGACGTATAGCCGGGCCTTACTGTCTTCGGAGGAACAGAGAGAGAGTGAGTGAGTGAGTTAGGGGTAGATGAGAAGAGCAGGGAAGTCTGCGGCTTGCGCGGAGGAACGAATACAATTTAAGTACAGACTGAATGAATCGGCTGGCAATGTGCTACACGGTCAAACAGTACTGAGTCTATCGGGCGCGTAGGGCGAACGACTAAAGGGAGGAGGAGGAGAGAATGGAATGTGTGTGTGCGCGCGCGCATGGGTGTGTGTGTTTGTATCGAGAGGAATTGACACAGTGGCATTGCAACGAGCACTTGGGGTGCTAGGCGGAAGGAGATGCGGGTGCATGGAAGGGAGAGATAAAGGGAAACAGAGGGGGAGAGAGAAAGGGAGGGAGGAGAGAGGGATGGAGGGAGAGCCAGAGAGAGAGAGTTTAAGGGCCGCGTCTGTTTGCTCCGCGTTATGGAGAGGGCGTAATGGGAAATGATCGTGTTGTTGGTCATGCGAGAGGTAAGTTTCATTGAGTTAAGGGTTGTACAGCGAGAGGCGAGAGGGATGCTCGCAGGTGAATAGTGCTGTGAGAAGGGGAAAAGCAACAGAAACCGAGAGAGGCTGAGATTCGGACGTGGATCGGCGGCAAAACGAGGAAACGGAAAAAGGGTTGCGGGAAGGCAAACGGAAGGTCGAGGGAGGGAAGAAAGGGTTTGGGGCGGTCACCTGAGCATCGAAGTTTGAATGAGCAGGACGAACACGTGGCAATGAGCTGCTCTCGTCGCTTGATAAGCGCACCGACAACAGCCGATCAATCATTTGTAGCGCCATGGCTGGTGGCCTGCGTCGCAATGGCCAGATACGGCCAATTAGACTCCGACAATAGCGCGAGGAACATTAAGGATGTAATAGCGGGTCATGTATGCCGTGGCGGAGACCGGCTGTCGATTGTGTACATCGCGAATCCGATTATGATAGATGGCGATATAAATACGCTTCTTATGGTCACCACTGTTATATTTCCATGGAGATGGAGGGAAGATTCTACCTGCGCCCTGACATTTTCTCTTGTTGGACGACGAGTCTTAAAGGAATTGCAAGAGTTAGTTAAAACTCCTGATCTATCAAAAATTGTAATTTATGATATTATTTCACGCTAAAATTGCTTTACTTCAAAGTTAATATAAATTTGCAGGAATATGTTCACATCCGGAATTATTTCAAATTTATCCATTTTTTTCTCAAGTACTATGCTAAAAAGCAAAAATTTATTGCCTTGCAATATTTTTTTGATATACTGCTATTCGCGGAAATTGATCTAACACGAGGTTGAATAAGAAAAAAAGGTTGATAATCGCACTTAATCTTGTTTTCTGATTACACAAAATACAAAAGAATGACTTTATTGTAAAATACCTGTAGCGAATAACTATGATATACTTAGGTAAGCATTATGATTATTATACAAGTTACAAGTCAACCAGATGGCCAGATGACGTCTATTTGATGTTTAAAAATATTAAAAATGGATAATTTACAAACCAAACAATTTCAGGTGCGTGAATATCCAGAATTAGAACAATCACAGTATTTAAAATATACTATTTACTGTAAATAATAGCATTGGTAAAAAATTAATAATAGTACGATATATATATATATATATATATATATATATATAGTTGTGTCTCTCTCGTGCTGACGAAGGGATCATCCCGGAAGCTCCAATAACTTCTAAAAATGTGTCTCTCCAACATCCCAGCGGCTCTCCTTCCGGTAAGTGCTCACTGGGTTTCCTTCAGCACCTAGTTGCCCCAAATAACCTCATTTACCTTTCCTCTTCCTTAGTGTATATATATATATATAATAAAATATCTTGTCCTTGAAGCCCGGCGGGAATGAAATGTCTCTAAGACCTCCGCAGGTGCGCTGTCACCATATTCCATCCGATATTTACTTTCTATAGCAAAGAGCAGCTTGAGAATTTTAGCAACCTTCGGCTAGTTTACTTCTATGGACCATTCCATCTATATAGCTGGTCCTTATAACATCAAGAATACGATGATGAACTTTGTCAATCCGGGGCCCCAAAAGGCTCGAGGGCCCTATGCTCATAGTCGTATAGGCCCTGAATAAGTTCATCCCGCATGTAAATAATTGTAACGGTAAAATTTCAGGGAAATAATGAAAGCTTTTTAATTTTTTACACATTCTAATTTATAATAATTTGCGTTTAAAGAATTAGGTACTTCGCGCATTTTCCAGGATTTTTTTGTTTTAAACGAAATAACTTCCGAAACTCCAATTGACAAATATGCACCTGAAAAAAGTCTAATAAAGAACTCCTCAATTTGTGTACCATAGTCCGTTGGTGGTCCGCATTATTGTTGCATGTATGCAATTATTAAACAATTCAGGAAAGTGTACAGTGTATCTGAAAATTTCGTGCAATGGAGTATTTCAAATAAATGATTATGAAAACGTTTTTGAACTTGTTCATTCGTTGACAATTATTCATTTCTTTTCACTTGCAAAACTCTTGGAGCTTACGAAAGGAAAATAGCGTTTTAAAGTTCTTTAATTCGTCACAATTAATCCATTTTCTTCCTATTTAAAATATTGCATGAATACGTAAGGAAATTAAACGTATTTTTGTGAGATTGTATATGTTAACAATGATGGAGTAACCATGCAAGAAATTTTCAAAGTTAAACTCCAGTTAAGACTTTCTTTGTTTTATTTTCTTGATAATGGCTACTCTTATGAAAAATATGTGAACAAAATACTTTACATTACTAGTTTTACAAGTTTTATTTGAAAACTGTTTTGATGTGACCAATACTTTACGGGATATAATGGAAAGTTCATTTTTGTCACCATTAAATTGGTACCCCTGATTGGCTTACGTGATTAATTTATGTGATTTTCTTATTATCTTTGTAAGTCCTTAATATCAAATTTCTTGAAAGTCCGTTCGGTAGAAGCCGAGAACGAACGTGTGTACGGACGGATAGACTGAAGCTTATAGTCGCTCGTGCTGGAAGCAAAACGCGCCTAAAAACGAAATCACAAGCTATAAGCGACAGCGATGAAAATGGGACTGTAACCGCACTCCAAAAATATTATCTCTCGGAAGCCTACATTAGACTGCAACTTTAAAACTGTAATTTATCGTGGTCTGTAGATAAATTACACACTAAGTTTAATTTAATTTTTTTAAATTCAGAACTCCTGCGGTTAACCCGAATTAATATACTTATATTGAAATTACAATGAAAATATGGAGATATACGAATGGTTTTTCATCTTTTGATAAAAAACATTTTTTATTTTATTTATACATAATTTCACATACAGCGTGTACGCCATCTTATAGTGAAATTTTAACAGTGGAGAAAGACATAAATCAACATCTATCACAACATCCATGCCCGAAGCGTGATTCGAACCCGCGACCTTTGGGTTAGAAGAGGTTAGAAGGCAGGCACACTGCCAATCAGTCTAAATCGTTAGATTTTGACAAAATGAATAACTGAATGTTAAGAATGGCTTCCATGCGAATATGTACCGGGAAGATCACGGAGTACTTAAATTAGTGAAAGATACATTGAAAGTGTTACGCTAAAGTACCTTTGTAACCGATTTTTTAAATTTTAGCATAGCAAAATTTTTACTAACTTTAATCATTACAAAATGAAGAATAATTGTACTTACTTAAACGAGAACAATCCAAACTGTAATATATTTACCTTTCAATGCATATTATTTGCACAAAAAACTGCGCGCTTCTTCTGTAAATACATTGTTTATTTCAAGAAAAAATATTAAAAGGAACTTCGGGTCTTACGAAATATTACTTTTATGAAATAAATAAAAGAAATTTAAAGCTTTCGCAATATGGATTCAGGGAATACCCAATACTTGGTAAGAACGTGAAAAAAGAATCAATACCTCTGCAAAATGTACGTTGACCGACCCATTTCCCTTAGCGTGACGATTTTCAGGAAATACCCTTTTACTCGCGGTTCTAAGGCTGAAATATCGTCAAAAATGCCGATTCCAAACATTTATGCTGGGGAAAAAACGCAATTTATTTTTCGAAAGGTAATAATCGATCTTAATTATCGTGGAATCTGATCAAGTCGTAACTCGGCGCGACGGACCCTTTGCCGCTTAGATGCAAATCTTCCAACCGAAATAAGGTGTTAAAATATTCCTAGGAGGGAGATTTTCTTAACGACCGCTTTTTGTAGACTACGAGTTATTTTGTCGGTGGGGAGCCTTTTTATCGGAAATAAATCATCGGAAACGATGCCTCTCACACGGAGAACCACACGCATGGATAAGAGAGAGAAAACCCTTCTCCATCTTTTACCTGGAAACCTCTATATTATCGTAGCGAATCTGTCATGCTACGCTCGTTTAAAAACACACCAAGGTCGGCACGATATTTCAGCCAACGTATGTACCTCGCAATCTTGGAATTAATCTAATTCTTTAAAACCTGTTTCATCGTGTGGGATATGGGCGTAATCCTTACGCAAGACCTGTTTCTTTTTGTAAGGCAAGCCCATATTCCTCTTTTCTTTCGCGCACATAGGAGGGGGGGGGGAAGGGTTTAGTGGGGTGAGTGGGTTGCTCGTGGGGGCGGCGTTAGCCGATTGTTAGGAGTGAATCGAGTCTGGATACGAATCGAAATAACACACTACAGCGATACTTCGCCGAAATAAGTCATCCGACGTGCGGTGGGGGGCATTAAAGAGGTTAAGGATACTGCGTGATTTGGAAACATTAAGTCACCCTGCGAGAGAGAGAGAGAGAGAGAGGGAGCGTTCCGAACAAATTCTCGACATTCACGAAGCGTTTCGAGGTAGGAGTTTGTTTTGTTTCTTTTCTCTTTTTCGCGGGTTCCAAGTCCTATCGAAAAAATAAGGACTAAGAGCTGATCGATAGGGTGAATTTGGGATTTGTGTCTTTCCTCCAAACAGGTATTTTTCCGAAATTTTTTAGAAATCCATAATCATGAGATCAATGATAGATTCGAATAAATTAGAAATTTTTTAAAAAGAATTTTAAAGCATAAATTGATGTCGGCTTTTTCAGAATTGTTTATTTGGCAGTTCTCCTCTAGAAGAAGCGAGAATAATCAACACAAAACTATGTGACGCTTACACAATTAAAAAGATTTGTTTTTCTTCCAAGAGCTTTACTATTATTAGAGAACTAGTGTAATTCCCTTTGAAATATCAACGGAAGAATTATAGATAGATTGATTATTAATATTTGCATTTAAAATAATTAATAGCACATTATTTTTATGAAATATTTCGTCATACATTACATTTCTAGTGAATAATCTGTTGTCGTTTAGTAAATGCCTTTGGTTTTTATTTTTGGCTATAAAATTCTGATATTCTACTCCCGCCTTGTTCTCGTCAACGCTACATATAATTGTGGGTGTGCAAAGACCGGGAAATAATTATATGTATACATATATAACGTAGGGAAAATAATTAAATTTCGTGCACTTAACATTATGATTGTTTTAATATTGTATTCTGTACTTACGAAGAAAGAAAGCTTACTCGAATACTCAATAATGTTCTCCGTCGTTACGTAAATAAAACTCTTTAAAAGATTTAAATTAAAAACTAACTAATTAATCAATCACCGGAATAATTTCTTTGAATACTATCTGAACAAAAACAAATCACCAATTTATTTCAACATTGTAAACTGATCTCTTGGCGATTGAATGGTTTATTGTATTAGAGATCTTTATTGAGAAAAAAATTAACTTATTGTTCATGTAGAAACCGTTACATAAACAAACATAAGTGTTTATTATATATTCCCGTCGTTTTCGCCGAAAGAAAGGTGAGTTGTTGACGTACATGTGGCGCCGACGTATCGGGCAGAATGAGAACTACATTTCGCTGTCGGCCATCTTGCGTTCCTTATAGAAGAACGTTTTTATTATAGAGAATTATGCTATTTATAAATATTTTTCTATTTGAACGTGCTATGTGGACAACGGTATCCCTCTGAGCTGATAAACCTTTATCTCTGCCCTATCTAGGTACAAGATTAAAGAAGAATTGTGAGAGATTATTTACATTATTTTTGTAATTAACTGTTTAAATATAGTCAACTTACAATAATGATTTATAGAGGAAAATCGTGACATAACTTTCGACACTTGCCATACAAAAAATATAATGCGGGTTTTTGTGAATTCATAAGATACAAAATGACTGAGATTAAAAGAAAGTAACAGATTTTATCAGATTCAAGAATTTACGTATAATTCCTTCATTCGGTTAAATGCATATGAAGCATTATCTAATGTAGAAGGTGATATTTCTATAACAACGGAAAATATTCGGCATAATCTTCACATTGATATTATTCCAGCATCCAATAGTTGACGTTTCCGATTCAGCAAAGACGAGACCGTAGCCCATGAGGAACCATTAAATGCTTTGCATAGAACATATCCATCAAACTCCTATTCTAAAACTTACTATAGAAAATGCTCAAAAGAAACCAGCGTTATTTACGAATGTTTAAAGATATAAAATTGATATTACTAAAGCAAAATTTTAGTATATTGTGAAAAATTGTCAAAGAATAGCTCTGTGAATGATGGATTGTGAACCACTGAAATTTGGTGAATAAACTCCAAACTTATAGATTAATTGAACCTTGGTAATTAAAAATGAAGTCCTAAGAGTTACAATTATAACAAATAATGATACGTATTTTTACATTAAAGACTATAAGTCGTTCGCAATAATTTGCGGTGAGAGGGGCAGAATTTTAAAAATATTCTCTAGAGACACTTAAGCTAAGGGATGGGCCTTATATCAAAATCAGGAATTAATGCAAGTATAAAAGCGCCAAATCCAAAGTGCTCAAGGAACGGAGAAAATGATAATAGATTATAATTTTGGGTGCTAATCTTTTACATCGAATTTTACGAGATTTACTGATTATTTTGGTTTTATTACAGCACATCTAAAATATCCATGTTTAAAGGAATCACCTTAAATTAAAATGTACTCCGAACATATATTTCTACAATAACCAATGTAAACCTCTATGTTTAGTTCATCCTCCCAATATAGGCTATCAGAACTTTGGTAAGACCTGTGGCATTGCGGAGCGCAGTATTTGAGTTTTGCGAATGTGCGGTTATTCGATGAACCATTTAACGTGTTCCGCCGTCACCGAAGGTTGAAATCGTTCCTTGATCTTCCCTCTAGCGTTCGCCACATCAAAGCCAGGTATCCCCCAGGTGATCGACCAGGATCCAAGGGTTACTAATCTGTTGCCCCTCACCTGTGATGTCTCGCGAAATTATGGGTGAAACAGAGATCGGAGCCAAACGACTACGATGTTATTGGGGAGCATAATAAAGCGCGCATGTTCGAATCCGAGTGATTACGGATACCGCTTAATCAAACGACCATTAAGTAACGCACTAACCGAGAGGAACATTAGATGCGATTACTTTGTGATAACTTTAATCAGGTTCAAAAATTGATTTTATTGAACGGTTATCTTAAACAAATTTCAGCAATTGATGGAAAGTACCTATCCCCTATCAATCAACGCCGGACGTGGTAGAAGGGGGTTAGAGATTTTGTTTCAGCCATTAACGTCTAATTATGAGCCGGTTGGAAATAAATAAACAACTGTTAATAGTTGAGCATATTATCAGTAGGCTAGAACATTCTCTCTACGAATTGCGCATCTGTTAAGTATGCACATTGGTTTATTATATCAGTGTTTCTCAAAGTGGGAGCCGTGAAGCTTTTTTCGTGGTGCCGCATATAACAAAAATGCTAAATTAATTTTAATGCTTAGTTAACAATAATCCGATAAAAAGTATGTTGAATTGATTAAATAATACAGTACTTTGAAAGGGGATCTTATTGTTTTTACTATGGCACTGTTTTTCATTGACCATGCTAAATTAGTGGGTGGGAATACCCACGTAAACCGATCGCCAGCATTTTTTTGCATTGATAACAAAAAGTCACATTTAATTATACACAATTTAATAGAAAAATTACTTCATAGATACCAGTAATTATTTTTTGAAATTGCCAAATCACATTTTAAGTCACTTTTATAGGTTTGGGAGGCCTCGAAATTTTAATACATATCAAGAGAGGCTTAGACTAAGGAAGTTTGAGCGTCACTGTATTATATCGACATTTAAATGAACCCAACACGATTTGTCTCATATGACGGTCATAGCTCTATGTATCACAAAAACAAAAATAAATATGTCTAGTTATAATGAGTAAATCAAGCGAAAAGAATTCAATATGGCTGAAAATAAGAAAACATCGCATTCGAAGACAGAAAACATGTTAAAACTATTATTCTTATAAAAATAATTAAATAAATAAAATATGTATGGGAAATAGGACGGCAGCTGGTTATCTAACGCTTCGTTTACAGAATTAATTGTAAAATAATCTCAATATATCATTACGCGGCATTTTTCAACTGTTACGTCAGTTCAATAAAGAAGATAAATTTTATTGAAATGAAAAAGAAAAATTTAAGTTAAAAGAATTATGTAGTGTAATTAATAAAACGAAAGGTAGTTAATAATGAACATTTTCCCCTTGATGTCATTCCGACCAAACTATTTTTTTCTTTGATTGGATTTGGAATTGAATCTTTATTTTGATAAAAAATTTCGAAGAAGAATAGCCCATCAAACGAATCCCATATCTCCCGCCAAGGGACATTTAAAAAAATAAGAAAATTAGTTAATACTCGCCGATAATGGTGGGCGGACTTGGAAAGGCTTCCAATTTATTCTGAAATGAAGTGCCCTCTTTCCAGAAATAATCGATATAAGTCTACGGTGCGGGGAATCCATGGAAGTTTCAATCGTTTTTAGGCGATTGAGTGAGGGACAATGGGCCCTGTCCATCCACGCACTTGACCCAAAAAGTGAAAGGCAGGCGCTGGGGAGAGTTCCGCAGGTTTTATACGCTTTTTCCCTTAGAAATTCACCTAACGCGAACGGATAAAAAAAGGATGAGAGCGCAAAATTTGCAAAATTTCTGAGAGCGGCGAAAAAAAAATTTTCGAAAAAATTTGAAAAAATATTTCCGATTGACGCCAAATGTTCCTTTCGCTGGAATTTTCTGCGTTAGATTTTCCAGGTGAGAGAAAGTGTTCTATACCTTTCTGAAATAGATTCTGATGTCACACGCGAAAACGAAATCAGCACCCCTTGATTGTTTTCTTCTGATTTAAATTCCTGGCGAGTGATTTCACGAAATTAAAAAGATAATTATGTTGTAACATTTTTTGAATTGACACATTAGCATAAGAATAAACCAGGGTTGTTAAACGAAACCGAACCCACTGAAAAGGAACGGTTCCAGATAGGTTTCGGTTCAAGGAACGGTTCACAGGAACCAAACCGAAAAAGAAACCAAAGTCGTGGAACGAAAGTGGAACCGGAACGAAAGTGGAACGAAATCTTCGGAACGAAATGTCGATGGAACGAAACTGAACCGTTCCGGATCGGGTTCGCACATGAAATAGTTTCGTTCCGGCTCCTTCAACTTTGGTTCCAGCCAGTTTTCAATAGTTTTTACTCGCGTCTAACGGCGAGAGGAGAGGGCGAGGGGGGAGTGCGAGAGGGGAGGTCGGGGATAGGAGGGGGATCTTAGTTCCTAATATAACCACCGGGAAGATGTAGAGTGCGCAGTGAGTAGTGAACGCCGACCTCGTACGAAGTTGTTTTTCTCGCTGACGGAAAATGGGTGTTCGCGGAAAAATCGCCATATCATTAACACATTCAATGCCGCCGTCGATGGCTGCTACCTCGCGCAGACGACCGGCGTCGGCGCGTAGTCGACGCATCTCCCGCTCCGTAATAACCGTACCGTTAAGCGACGGCTCCTCAGTTTAGTTTTTGTCAGTTTGCTCATCGGTTAGTTTGTATTTAGTGCGAATTTTTCCGGAAAAAGGATATTTAAAAAAATAGTGAACCTTCTGTTGGCCATTGGGGATGGATCTAAAAAAACTAAGAAGATATTGAATGTGTTAAAACGGCTTACATTAGAAGAATAAAATTAAGCCTAATTAAGCCCCTAAGGCGCCACGTATGATTTGCGGGCTTCTACTCTATGCGATACCTCGCTCTCTTCTCCGCCCCACGACCAGAATAATGGTGCAGTTTGCTTGGAACGAAACTACTGAACGTATCTCCCAATAACTCTCAACTTGAACCCGAACCCATTCAAGAAAAGGAACCGTTCCGGAACGAAATATTTCGTTCCGACTAAACAATTTCGTTCCGGAACGGAACTAAACCCATCACGGAACATACAGTTTCGTTACGAACCGAAACTAAAGGGCAAGAGAAAAGATATAGTTTCGTTCCCAACCGAAACTATTCTTTGGGTTCGGTTTCGTTTAACAACCCTGTTATAAACTAAATAGTCCACTTATTTCTTAGAATGATATACTCAGAAATACTCAAAAGCCCTTAATACAACTAAAAGAATATAACAAGCAGAGTGTAATTCATGAGCATGAATAAAATTAGCGAGTTTTGTCTCCTATCATATAAATTCGGTAATATTTTTAGTTTTATTTCGCTGTTAAAGGACGGACTGAGGGGAATTTGGGGTTTGTCCAACTGTTATATGCATATATTTAGCTCATATTATTTTTTATATAGGCATACCGCCATATGTACGGTTACTAGAGCCTCGTTTATAAGTGACATCAATGCGGAAACTTACGCTAAAAATTTTAGCTTTTTATCTTTTATACCTTACTAGACTTTCAAAAAAATATTTTTAATGGGCCCTTATCTGACGCTGAATATTTTTCAAAACTCATATTCAAGGAAAAACAAATTGCCGCAGTATATAAATCCACAATCCATGTTTAAGCACTCTATCATCTCTGGTTTCGTGATAATTTCAATTTAACCAAGAGCACAGACTCAAAAACGAAACTTTAAGCGCACTAAAAAAGGCGCTAAAAATCAACTGCCACACTGAGCGAATCAACGATAACGAACACATATGACAATCTCCTCGGCAGGATTCGAACCCCCGCCCCTATCAATGAGTGCCATACGCACTAATCACCCCTATACCAAGCCCGAAAAAATTATTAAATAGACCACAAAAACGAATTTTAAGCGTACACCAGAGAAAAATGAATGCATGGTTACAATTAATAAAAAGCGCATTGAAATTATCGATGGATATAAATTTAGCACCTTTCCAACTAGTCATCAATATGTAAACAAAAAAATATGTATTATTTCGATTATTGACAAGCAAGTTACTACTCACATAGGCCAAAATTTTACCGACTTCGATTAATAATTATCAAATCCAATAAAAATCACACCCACATAACACATCGCAGGGGTCGTTCACTTGGAACCAATACTCGAGAGATCGCGTAACCCATTTGCGGTCAACCCTAACGCCAGGCGCACAAATGACAGACATTTCAGACGAACACAACCTCAGAATGGGAGGTGTATCCGGAGGAAGAGAGGTAAGTGAGGCGAGGGTGGGAAGGCAGTCTTACGTACAAAACAATCGAGGGTCAAGGACGCGTAGCAGCGCGGGTCGAGAAAGAGGGCACGCACCGACGACCCTAATGACTAGACGCACGGGAGGACGCGGGGATGGCGTTGAGAAGAGATCGACCAATGGCCGCCGTACGCACACACACATACACGCTCGAGCACCATTAGACCGCAGCATGTCGCAACAGAGGACTGCCCGTCGTCATTATCGGACCTTGCCTCCTGCGACACCCTCACTCCCTTCGGCAAGGCTGGAGATTATCACTTTCCCGCCCTCTTCCCGTCTAGAGGGAGCGACGGTGTTCAGAGGTAGGAATCTAAACGCCGCTCGAATGCCACTCTCATGCGCTGGAGACGGAGCGGATGGCGTAATGGTGCGTTTTCGTGTGTGTCTACGATCCGGAGGCAGTTTGATTTTGACGAGGGTTGGCGGAGTATTCGGCGGCGGCGGCGATGATGGACGAGGGCGTGCGGATGCACTTTTGCGGGATGGAGAGGGGAGAAGGGTGGTATTTCGTGCTGCGTGATATACGTGGTATGTCGCGTGCCTCGAGAGGTGAATATCGGGATTTAATTGCGTCGCATCGGATCGTTTTATCACTAAATATTTACTTCAAAGGTAAGCTATTAATTCTTGAAAAGCCGCACCAGTATTCTTTAATTTTACTTAAATCTTCGGATAAAACTCATCAATCTCGTAAATCATATAAATAATTTTTTATGCAATTTCTGCAATGAAATATTAACATGTAGTGTACGACTGCATACATGAGCGGCCGTTTGTGATTTCAGCCAGATGGAGAAAATTTTTTGTACTACTACGAAGAACTAAGTTTTTGAACATGGTTTCGGACTTGAAAATTTAAGAAAAACAATTTTATACGAGGGAAAAGCTGTATAATTCTGTTGTTAAAAAAACTGCGATTAAAATATTTTTTTCAAACAGAAAATTATGCCGATATTAAATATATTAAAATCAAATACGGTAAACTCCCGATTATCCGGGCTAATTAATCTAAAGGAGTGGAACAAATAATTAAAAAATATGGATACTACAAAATATTTTTTTTCCTTTGGCTATCGTATCACATACTACTCAACCCATTTCACAATTCACATTACTTTTTATTTAACAAGTAATCTGTAACCTTAGCTCGATTTGTTATCAGACGGAAGGAAAAATATTCCCCCGCTCCTGTAGTCTAAGGCTAAAACCACAAGATTTTTTCACGTACAAAGGCGGAGCCTCACAGCCACCGAATACTAGCCATAATGAGTTCCGCCTCTATAATTTGCCGTGTTAGTGAATTTGCTGTAAAGGTAAAATTATGACGCACTTTCTTTGTGAATGTAATTCTATAAACGATAAATAATAATGTTAATCAGATGCCCCTAAAAATTTTATAAAATTTTTCCTCAATTTTTTCTGAAGACGCGAAAATTTTGATATGCAGGAAACATTTTCCTTAATTGATTTGGGGAGGCGCATCAAGCAAACGAAATACGACGAAATATTGAAAACTATTTTTAGAAAAACTCCATTCCAATTGGATTATAATTATCATTATACGGGCGTGTAAACAAAAGCGCGGTATGCGCTCGCTGAAAAACAGACCGGATGTAGAAAAGCTGCAGCAAAATCGAGGTGATATTACATCCCGCGAGGAGAATCGCCCCTTGTGTTGTGATCCTATTCTGGGAATACAGGCGACTCCCGAGAGTCGACCGCTCGAGATTCGACCAACTCGAGAATTCGACCGGTCGAATCTACCCAGCCGATCGATCGGTCGAATTAGAACCTAGTTTACGGGAAGTAATTTTCGGCCCGCCCGACCAGGGGAGGTTTAGTTTCAGTCTAGACATCGTTATTTCTGCTCTAATTGTTCGAATTTGTGCTGATTCGACCACGTTTTCAGGACCGAATCCCTGTCGAATCTCGGGAGTCGCCTGTATTCTGTTTCTATTGTATCTACATTCCCTTTGTCTTTGTTCATCCGGGTTCAGAGGGGAAAATCGCTCGTGTTACCGTAACCTAAGAGAGTCACGTGTCGTCATAAAATTAAATTGTGATCTTGCCATATTTCAATAAATCATCCCTCTAAGTAACAATAAGCAGCTTGTTTACCTGCTCAGACATAAAAATGCCATCGTGAGCAAGAAAAATCAAATTAATTCTAGTCCCTCATTATCCGAAAGATATATAGAGTGACACTCGACATACAAGTGAAGAAGTTTACGCACCTCTCGTCAGTAAATACATCCCGCCTCCGCGGTTTTATAGAACAATAAAATTCGTTAAAAAAGTGAAAAATGAATAATTATAAGAGGGCAATCCGCAAACTGGATAACCCGCGGCCCAATGATCGGAACTTCAATATAAGCATAAAATATCATTATTTCATTGCAAACATCATTTTTAATATGCCTTGATTTTAGTAGAAACTTCAACTTTGCATTAGAGCTATTTTTTATGCTTCGATATTTTACATCTGAGCTCTTAACGAAGTCGCATTACTACTAACAATGCTTAGTTATTCCAACAATAAGTAGAATATATCTACCCTAATAATTACTTTAAAGTACGGATTAGAGAAAATAATTTCACCATGTGCACCAATTATCGAAGGTAATTTTTTAAGCCATATTATAGGTGAATCGGGGAAAATTTTTTATGGAATAAAAGATTCCTTTAAAAGAATTTTAGGTTTTACTAATCATGGACTTTTTGATCCTCTACTTTTTGCCGTATAAGTTCTTGCAACTTTACAATAATGTTGCCTAAGAAAGATATACAATTACAGGTTTTATAAAATCCGGGTTATGAAAATTTAAGATCGCATGGTTTGCGATTTTAAATACATTCCAATCTTCATTCTTACCAAAAACAGTATCAAGCATGACCCAATTGGAAATCCTTATATCTTCCATCTTATTCTTTAGAAATATTTTAAAACCAGTAGAATCATAAAAAAAGAGAAAAATGAATAATTATAAGAGGGCAGTCTTCGGGCTCATTCACTAAACATTTATCACCATTCTCCAGATAAACGGTTAAAAAAAATATTATTACTAGAATAACCAACTTATAAGTGAATACATATCAACTAATGTCTATTCTAAAAAGAAATTTATCGAACCCTATATAAATCATTCAAATTTTATACTACTTCATGTGAGATAAAAATGGTTGGAATATATGGTTAAATTCGAAGATCCACGTTGCGGAGATGGAAGCAGGTTATAATGGAAACTGTAAATCTGGGGAAGGGTCTAGCTTGGCGTATCTTTTAAAAGAAATTTTGGCGATGAACATGTAATACATAATAACGATCAGAATTTTCCTTTAATAAAAACTAAACATTTAGTGAAAGAACCTCATTAATACGTATTAAAGTAAGAAATAAATGAAATTTATTAATCCGGATTATACCGTACGATTATCCATATTAAATGATATGGATAATCTGCCAGATGATGCCGTATAACGTGCAAAATCGGTCGCATGCTTAAAAATCTACGGAATTTTATTATTTAATGTGAATAACATTGTTTACTCACATGAAGTCACGCCTGATTCCATTAATTATACCGTACGATGTTTTTGTGTGAATTGATACTGTAAAATGCCCGATAATTCAATGATAGCTCTTAAGCCGGTTTCAGTAAAAGTGGAAATCATTGAATAAGTCATTCATTCTGTTGTAATGGATTTTAACAAAGCAAGCCTTCGTCAATGGAGTATGTTTAAAAATATTAACTGGTATTTAATATTTTGTACCTCACGTAAACGTTATACTCCTATTATGTACTCTCAAAGTAAATAATCCTACAGCGTAACCGATTCGGTTCCGTCCACTCGGCTACACACGCCCTCGCCGTCCGATCCCATATCCCGGGCCGTGCCCGGAGTGTGTGCGAAGGTGAACGTGTTGGCGCAAGGAGACCCCGGCCGATAATTGGGCAAAGGGTATGCAAGCACGGATAGGGGTTCCGTTTCTCTCTCCCAGCCGGGGAGAAAAGGGATTGAAGGGAAAAGGTATATAGGGGGAGGGAACTGGCAATGGAAGGACCAGTATGTTAGGAGAGGTCGAGGACAGTATTTGCGAGGAGAGGGAATTAAAAGGATTGGGGAAATGGAGCGTGGGAGGGAAAGAGAGAGAGGGGGGGGGGGGCGAAGAGGAGAGAATGATGGAGGGCAGTGATGGAGGGCGGGTGTGAGGAGAGTTGAGGGGAGTGTGTTTTGTAAGGCTTAACGGGGGACGGAGAAATCTGGGACTTACTCTATCACGAAAGCGCAAATCAAATGAGGACGCATTTTTAAAGCTTCCCCCATCCGAAAAAATGGGGAAAATTAGAAGGGAAGGCTTATTAAGCGAACGGATTTCCTGGTCTTTCCTACTAAAATCGGAGGGCATGAGTGATTGGACCCATGGAGAAGATCTTTTACGGAGTGGCGTTGCAATTTTTATTTTGAATTGCACTTCTGTGACGGCTTATATAATATTTTCAGGAAATCTTAATTTGTATTTGTTTATTCCTTTTTGAACTTAGTAAAGTTAATAATGTGTAATTTCAAACTCAATAATCACCCAAATATTGTATTACACGTTTATTTATAATACTTCAAATTTGTTCACCCGTATATTTCCTAAAATCAAAGAAAATAAAGTGACTTTATAAAAAGCATCACTTCATTTTTTTATAAAATAATTTTCTTTTCTTTCACTTACATTTTTTATCGAATTTCCCTAAAAATAAATCCAATATGAACGACATTAGCTAGTAGCGAAGTATATTTCATTTACAGAAAGTTTGTTTTCCCCTTAACTGCCAAAGTTCATAAATAATAAGGGCAATAACCTGACATTTCCATTGATGAATAAAAATTAATTTATACTGTCGTTGATTTAAAGCAAAGATAATTTATTAAGCTTTCACAAATATGGAAATACTAGCATAAGTGCCCGTTGAATTTCAACGGGTTTAATGAATCTAAATTTTCGACAATGCAACATGTAAAAATCGCAAGAATAAAATTGTGCATTGTTTTAACCATCGAATATTTCTATATTATAGGTCTGTTTAATTAATTAACTAAAATCTCACAGAAATTCCTTGTGAATAAAACAGTAAATTTCTTTCTACTAAAATAGCCATTGTTATTAGCTTTAAATTGATTATAGCATTAGGATTTCAATTTCATTAAATAAGCAGAATTCCGGTTCCAAAAAATTGGTTCGATCTTCAATTGCCTCTGATAATACTATAAATACATCTTGGAATATAATGTACCTCAATATCGTTTATCGTCTGCTCAACACTCTTGCCTTCTCATTTCCCGAAACAACCATTTTCACCAGTTTTAAATGGATTTCAAACTTAGAAGAGAACTTGATTCAGTTCAGTTAAAATAACCACATAACAAACTTCCTATTCCAAAGAAAATCCTTTTATAATATGCGATGTTAACCTAGAATTCATTCATTCTGAAAAGTGAATAAAAGTACCATGTAGGTACATATATTTCTTTCAACTAAAATAGCCACTCTTAACAGATTTTAATGGATTAATGCTTTAGCATTTCAATTTCATGAAATAGGCAGAATTCCGGTAACAAAAAAATTTGTTCAATCTTCAATTGTCTCTGATAATACTTTAAATAGATTTTGGAATAAAATGTACCTTAATATCGTTTAGCGTCCGCACACCACTCTGGACTTCTCAGTTTCCGAAACTACAACTTTCAATAGTTTTAAATTGATTTTTGCTTTGAAATATACTTGAGTCAATTCGGTACAACTTCCACTTTACATACTGTAAATTCCAAAGTAACTCCTTTTATAATAGGCAATGCTAGCCTAAAATTAATTCATTCTGTAAAGTGAATAAATAAAGTTCTTTCTTTAAACTATAATAGACACTGTTATTAGATTTAAATGGATTATAAGCCTTAGAACTTACTCTGTATTAAATAAGCACCAAAATTCCTTTCATAAAAACAAATCAATTCATTAGAAGATCCACTGTTGTTTCTTCGAAAATTTCCTGTTAACAGATTTAAATCTCCTTTTAATTTTAATTGAATTTTAATTTATATTCTTTTCGAAACTTCGGCCATTGTTACGAAATTAATTCGAGGAATAACAATATAAATTCGTAAGCACGTATGGTTTAAAAAGAATTTCATTTAAGAATGCTTTTTATTTCCAATTTTTCTAAAATGACACTGTTGATACATAATTTTTTTTATATTTACGTTAATATACTTATTTTCCACAAAACACGCCAATCTCTCCCCTTTCCTTCCTCTCTCTCGTATTGAAGCACTCAAGACACGCTTATTCCCAGAAGGATGTATACAATAATAGTAATTTGAGGTGTAACGATGATAATGGTCGACATAGCAACATCACGTTAAAATGGCGAGATTTCCACAAAATATGCAAATTAAACGTTTAACATGGAATATTTCGAACTGTGGGCGAAAAAAGACGAACGGAATAAGAAACTTTATAAATTTTTCTTCAAAATGGTTCAAATCCGAAGGTCGTCTGTTAATTTCTTCTAATTTTAATTTCCAAATGAATAAAAGCCTGCAGGTCGAAAAATCGCGTTTTACATGTTAAGTAATGGGAAATGGAAATGCCTCTCTTGGAGACGAACCAAGGAATTTTTTCGCGACTTAAATTCGTCATCACCTGAAAAGTGTTAATCAAGCATCCCTACCAAATTTCGAGTTTCTATCGTTATTATTTCTCGAGTAATTAGCGTTTGCATAGCGTGACCAACAAACAGACGACGGCTTTTACTATATTAAATAGTCTGCTATGGCTCCCAATGAACTAAAGAAATACAAACTAAATATAATAATTTCTTTAAAATGGCTACTGAGTGTACATAAATACATTATGGTCAGTTTTTCTTTGCAGAGTTAAGATATAAAAGTAAATTTTGTTTTATAGTCAAGAGATAGAATTATTTATTCGCTTCCTTAGAGATGCTGTGCTACAAGAAAAATATCACTATTAAATCAAAATTCTGAAATCAAAATAAAATGAATTTTGCTGCAGAATTAACGTTTTATGATTTAGTGGGAAAAAACTTTTTTAAATTCTAGACTATATCACTTATTAAATGACGCTGAGTTTGGATGCATTCATCCCTAATATATAAGGTATTTAAGCGTATCTCTATAGCTTTATCAACACCAGCACATAGTCATCAACCTATTCGGGCAGGCGTATGTATAGAACACCTGCACATAGCCATCAACCTATTTAGGTATGTATAGGACTTGACGGTATATTTTCTCGTGCGTGTATACGTTATTGGGCGTCCTTTCTCCTACTGTATGTCTGAATGAGCTCACATAAGTACATTAGCCTGCCTCCTCCGTTCGTGCGTACTTGAGGGTGCGCTCGTGGGTCGGTACACGCATATGTTCGAGTGTATGCGTGCGAACCCGTGCGCATGAGCTGAAGAATAGGTATTTAGAGATTTTTTGTCCCAATTTATGCAAGAGCTAAAAGGTAATATTTTCTGCAGGTATTATTTATTTGACAATCTAATATTTATTGTGATTTTAAATTAATAAAACCATTACGATTTTCGTGTCTGTTCCCTCAAGGCACTGAAGATTGCACATCCTCATTCCAAACTTCCACAAACGCCACCCAAAAATGAATACATACACGCATATACAAGTATATGCATACATAAATGAGTTTGGTGTGTGCGGGCGTTAACATATAATTTAAACGTGCTGTTTATCATAGTATTTAAACTCTACCTTTCCTTGAGTAAAATATCTCACACTTAAAATGTGATGGTCAAGATAAAGCCGGAGGTGTACTTTAGCTATATAAAGAGACAATTCGAATAGCAAAACTTTAAAAAAAGCGTGAAAAAGGTTTCGAAGGGATGGAAAAAAAGTTCTGAACAACGCATTAGTTATACAACAGTTGTAGGGGGGAAAAATCGAGCGGAGTGAGCGTGGAGAAGGGAAAGTAAAGAAGGGGCGGAAAGAGATTATTAACGTATCGGTAAAGGGGATTGCAGTATTAGGACACACGCAAACCGTCACTGTTTGGATGAGCGGAGTTCCAATGGAATAATGAGAAGGTAAAAGAGACAGGAGGAGAGGTCGATACTTGGGTCAGTGCGGAATTCAAGGGCAATAATAGCTTGGAAAGGGGAAAGGCTGGGTTAAGTCGAGTATTCCGTGAAAATGAGAGGATATATATTGGGAGAATGAAGAATAATGGGAAAGGAATAAAGGAAAGATAATACACGAAAATAAATTAATGCGTGTACGAAGAAAAGGAGTTGTGAGTTGTACTCGATATGGAAATACTACACATACGTTTTTTTTGCGATAGGTATAATTGCAGAAATTTCTGTTAACATTATAATAAAATACAGCATAACCAGTAGGAATCTAATCCCATACTTGAAAATATATAAAATAATGTTACAATTTTAAGATAAAACGAAATTCTCAATTTTAAGAAATTGTAATGCTTGAAAATGTCTTCCTAGCAACAACATGCAAGCTGGGCCATTATTTTTATCGAGAAAAATCTAAAATGACATTAGAAACCATAAGTTCTGTGTGAATTTCTCCAAACAAACTTCATGATAGTTCTTCCAGATCTATTCCAAACCAGCTATATGCGTTATAGGATAAAAGATACAACATGTACGCAGGAACTCCTCACTTCCTGCAAAGAACGATATAATAAAGCAATGATAAAAATGTATCTTTCAGAGAGACTATTGAAGATTTAAAGGAAGCTTTAGAGGACTGCGGCAGGATGAAGAGCGGCGAAACTATAAGAAACACAGGAGTGAAAATGGCCTGGAAACAAAAACTAAAAATACTATAATAAAGAAGAAAAGAGAGGATTGAGAGGGAAGAGGAGATGAGCAGTTGATTGAGGAATGGAGAGGATGAAAAGGAAAAGCGACAGAGGATTGCGAATGTAATTCACGCTAACAAGTACCTCTCTCTCCGCCATAAAGCGATTCACGCGAACGAGAATAAAGAACGGAACACCTTCTGAATACGCTAGTTTCATTTTAATTAGGACAGCATTTGTTATTGCAAAGGCACTTATTGTTGTGTACTTGAACGATCTCGCTAAAAATACTAAAATATTCTACCTCGGTTTTCTAGGAATTTTTTTAATGCCCTTTTAAATTAGAATTCTGAAAGTGTTTTCTTTTCAGTATAAATAACCGTGTATTTGGAAACTTGTTTCAACGTAATTAACTGGACATTATTGGCGCATCATTGTCGAGTACATCGGAAAAAGAAAAAAAGGGGAGATTTACCATTAGGGAACCTGCAGGCTTCTAAAAAAATCTCCCTGGAGACTATTTCGCAAACAGAACTAACAAACCGTATACCGTCTTCGAGCGAGCCAAAAAATTAACAGTTCCAATTTTAAACAATGCGTTAAATTTGCCATTAGTGAAAATTGGTTGGTTGAGTTTTATGAAATTCCAGGTAAACTTCCTAATAACGGGAGAGTAAATTTTAAAAAGGTTACAAGGGGTTAAGCTGCCTTCGCGAGTGCGAAAGATGGAATGGCACACATAGATATCCTGAAAGAAGAACACGAGTGGATAGAGAAAGGAAAATGGAAAAGGATTACAGAAAGGTAGAGGAGAGAGAGAGAGGAAGAACAGAGATGGAGAGAGAAAGAGAGGGAGAAAGAATGGAGAGAAAGAAGAGAGAGAGGACTTCCATAGGTAGATGCAGGGAGTGCGAGGGTACGGGGTGACCCACGTACCGGTAAGGAGAGGGGGCACGACCCTTACTGTTTATCTTGCAGACTCTGTTTACGTTGAGGATTGCCCCAAGGTTTCAACCCTCCATCTCCCCCCCCCCCTCCGCTCCTCCGCACCCCCCCCCCACACATTTTCTCTCTCACACTGTCCTACACTCATTCCGCCGCCTTAGTCCTCGCCTCCTACTCTCCTTTCCCCTCATTCCCTCCCCCAACACAAGCGCCTAGAACCACGCCTTGAACTTCCACGTCCAGCCTCAAACTCTCTCTCTCTCTCCTAATTCTTCCGCCCTACCCTCCTCCTTCCATTTTTCTCTTTCCTATCAAAATCCTCGTTCCAGGAAACTCCTGAGCCGCATTCTGGAAAAGGAAGAAAGGAGAATGAAGGGGAGGGGGGAGAGAGGAGGGGTTGGAAGTGGACGGGTTATGGGGCGGCGGTGCGGGAATGAAGGGGTGGGGGGGGGGGGGGCTTTTGGGTGCCGCGAAAACGGAGTTACTTATGTGAAAAAGAAGGAAAGGGTTTAAAAGGTAAATGGTTGGGAAAGACAAAGAAAATTCGAAGCGACAAAGACTTCAAAATTATTATGGGAGGGGAAAGAAACTCGTAAAGAAACGGCAAGGAAAAGACGCCTCTCCACTCCTTGTTATTAGGACTTTAAAAGATGGAAGAGAGGGAGAATAATAGGGGTGGTTATGTTAAATGGGGAAATGGTGGATTCGTAAAGATAGTTTACTCTGCGGGAGGGGAGGAAAAAAGACCGTGCGCCTTCAAAACGTTATTGTTTCTGTTCGGTCAACAAATGTAGCTCAATGTTTTTTTTAACGTAGTCTTTCCATAATGAGGGAAGTTTGGAGGGAGGTGCCTAAAAACTGCTAGGCTTGATATTTTCCATGGAAACCTGATATTTTTAATGAAGCTCTGATTAGCATTGCCTCAAAACATTTCAAGATTATAAACTTTTCAAGTAGGTACTTATATCTAAAACTTCATATAATTAAACGTTTCCTTAAAAAATAAATACTTCAAAGTTACTAATATCCATATTTAGCTGAATATATGGCAATACTGAATATAAAATTACCAGATCATAAGAATTAAAGGTAATATTATTTAAAGCAATGCTAGCAAAAGAAATTCTTTTTCCGTAAAAATTACTCACCTAGGACCGTTTTTATCTAAATGTGCTGTACAACAGTGAGTTCAAAGACCGGGTCATAGCTTTAACGATTTGATATTTGCGACGATTTGCATCCTCTCTTCTCCCTTAGATCGCCCATGTTTCCTGTAAAATTTTTTGAATTTTTAAACGCTGTGACGTGTACTAAATATGGACCCAATTTGAGTGATCATGGTCACTTCATCTACAAGAAGACAGCAGTTTTAAGTATGTAATATTCTATTTAAACAACCCCACAGCATGTGATACATTAAATTAAATAAATAAAATGTTACCTTATATCAAGACAAATATGATACATTGTAAATCATGCGATATTCGATTTGGTGCCAAATACAAAAAGTTGAATATTTATTGAGACAGAGTCCGGTTATAGTTTACACGTATATGATTCCATAAAAGCGTACTTTAATGGTGGAGCTTCTGTTTAAAAAATAAATAATATCATCTTCGCGCTTCAATTCAGCCGTCCGCGGATTTTTCATGTTAATTCCATTTTCAAAATTACATATAATATTTTTATGACCGCCATTTAAATTGCCGGATTACATATAATATTTGATCTAGTAATCTCCCTTAAAATGAGATGTCATCCATTAAATTCTTTCCATAAAATGAACTCGGCAGTTAATTTTCGAATGTTTTCATTTTTACGTCTCAGAATCATGGTCTTTCGCATAAATTTGCTTCGCACCATTAACCAAATATATAGCCTCAGTTGTATTATGATTGAGCCTCGTTATTTCCATTTTGAAAGTGTACGTAAAGTAAAATTGATTTTAAAAAAAGACTAAACTACAAATTCCCATTTAATTAAGGTCACATTATGCATAACGAATGAACTGTAAAGAATTGATAGGTACCATTATTTTTATGAACAAACAACAACAAAATTTAAGATCGATATAACGTTTTATATTTACTTTAGAACAACCTATACCTCCGACAACACATCATACAACCAACTCATCGAAAACACTCAGCCCCATCGTTATCACTACCAAACCAGGGCTAAAATTACCGGGTGGTATAAAGAAGTATCGCGAAGATACATTTTATAGTATGTACGATCCGAGCCGTACGTCACTCGTGAGAAAATAAAATATTTCATTGATCAGACGCCTACGCATTTATGTTAGTATAGATGGGTCGGAAACGTAATGCGGCGCATTAAATATACGAAATTCATCCCTGTCTCAACAGAATTTTCAGGGTTCCTCCACCTCTATTTTTGGACGCCAATGTACGCTAGCCGTTATAACTTATACACACGGGTGGCATTCCGAAGCTTCACGTTACGAAATTCGCTGTGGATGACGTAAAGTTGGGAAGTCTTTTTCATGCAGATTCTGAGAGGATGCGAGAGAAGGCGTCGGCGGGGAAAGCGAATGAGAGAATGGAAGTTCCGTGTGTAGTTATGAATGATGGCACCCAAGGGGACTCGAGGAGAAGAGAAAAAACAGGAAACCCACCCCACCTCCCAAAAAAAAAGAAAGAAAAACCGTATAAAAAATCCCCAGATGGATGATGGAGGCTGAGTCTATCTTGGTTCTCCAGAGGACCAAATACCGATGATTTAAAGATATATGGGATATGAGGCCGGGGTTGTGAAGGAGAAATGGGCTAGAGACCCTTTTATAGACTAAGTTTTTATTGTAGCGGAAAAGGGAACTGTGGCATTTGTTTCTGGAGATAGCGATCAAAATGCAGGACCTTTTTTTACGAAACTGCCGCAAGAGATGACCGAGAAGCGGATTCATACGCTTGGAACGTCAGGAGAGAAAATTAACTCCGAATAAAATACAAAGCATTCCAATTTTTTAATATATTTCCGATATTTTTTGGGTTTCTCCGTTTATTTTTGCATACTGCTATTTGGGTCATTCTTCAACTAGTTGCTATGGTTATGAGTAAGGCTTTTCGATTTAGTGCAGCGCCATGATATACTGCAATTAACTTGATTACATTTCAGCATGGCATACAAATATTTTCTAAAAGAGTATTTTTAATATATTACTTTATCTTGAATTTAGATTATGCATCAGTGAAAGTGATAAACTATGATTCCTTAAATTGAACTCATATAGCTCGAGGAACTGATGAAACATCTTACTTTTAATCGCAGAAAATATAAATATGCATAGCCCCTTTAATTATTTATTGAATAAATATTAACTTGCTTTGTGAATCATGATTCCTGTCACAATATTAACCAATATTATTCAAATTCTTATTCAGATGACAAATAATATTCTATCATTTTAATTGGAGGCATTTTTTATTCCGATTAATGCAATAACTTCGTACAAAATGTGGTACACATTTTTATATCTGTATACCGAAAGCTAATATGTATTGATCGTTAATTCCTTTAAGGATTAAATAGATTAGAACGCCCAATAGCTCAGCAGCGAAATGCGCAAATTACGCAAGCGATAAATTTGTTCACTGATTTTGCTTACGTTAGAGACGATAGCGCGAAACTATAGTAATCGGCCAATGCGACCACAATGCAACGCTCCCTTTCATCTTCGAAATAAAGACTTTTCGCCAGAGTTCAAAGGAGAGTCCGTTAACTGGGCGAACTGCTTTATTCGTTCCGAACGTGTTTTGAATCTGGAGAAGGGCAAAAAATTTCAGCCTCGTTACGGTAAATCATGCCCATATTGTACGACCGCCGTTAAAACGCCGCTTAGTTCGGAAAATGGAGATCGGAAGATATCCGTACGGACGTTCGGTTGCGGACTGCGCTGTAAATTCATTTGAGGGCCGCCTTAAATGCGCCGGCCGGCGGCGATTTCGCGAGTGCAATGGAATCGCTGGGATTTAAGAGACGATGGTCAGCAGCAGCAACGATGCCAGCATTGTGAAAGTGGTCCGCACGTGCATTATTAATCCCACCTCACAATGCAAAGGGATCCTCTCTCTTCGAGTTCGGATGTAAGGTTTAAGCGCCGCTCAGGTTTTCATTCCAAACTAGAGAGAAATGGCAAGCTCTGTAATTGTTCCTTGCGGCGAAAATAGCCATCGAGCTGTGTACTTCACGTCGTTCGGAGTTTTGGGAAGATCGGCGCTGATTTTAAAAAAAGAAACTCCGTGGCGCAGAATTATCGCTATGCAAATAAAATTTTGCGTGAAATGCTTGTTTTTCCTATTAATATAGGACAAACGGACTATGATATTCTTTCTTTCGTTTCTTTCTGTAAATAACTAATTTGTATTTCCCAGTTGCATTATGAACCCAAACATCAATTCGAAATATTCTAGGAGTTTTATTTTTACGCGAGCATTAATATTTCTTATTTATGATGATCTCGATAGAAAAAAGGTCGTAAAAAATCATCTCTTATAATATTTGTGAGCGTGTAGCAACTTTTTTCATTTAAATTTAATTCACCCAATAGCACAGCCAATTATTCTTCTTAAAACAAACTTGAAAAGCGCATTATCACTATCGAAGGGTACAATAAAAAAAAAAGGCATAATTCCAAGTGAAATGCTAGCTCACAAAAAAATTGTTTTATTGCCCAAACTTTCCCGTTTACATTACTGCACCCAAACGTGATTCTCACTCCCGTTTATCGCCGACTTATTTGGACAAAAAGCACCCTTGCCACAAAAAAAGAAAACAAAACCGCGGAAAGTTCCTCCCGCACGTCAATGGTAATAATTAATTACCACCTCATATATGTGAAAATCGAACTTAATAAATATATGTGCCATATACAAATACCAAGTACATACTACGTAGAATGGCGCGATAGAGCATTACTACCAGAGGATACGATAGCTGTGTGTAAAACTAAATATATTATAATGATTTTTCGCGATTAAAATACTTTCTCTGTATAATAACACCCACGTGAGAAAGTAAATCAGGCGAGGAAAAAATTCCAATGCCTTTAGACAACTCATAATTTCCATTCAAATTTGATAAAAGCAACAAATAGAAGGAAATAATTGAGAAAAATGTCTGCAACTACAAATAATAGAGGAAAAACCATCGACGAATGTTTATTTTGGCATCTTGCAATGACTGAACTACTTTTCCGGCTGTTTGTTACTACATTTCATTACAGAGCGACTCATTAAACAGCGTTATAAACCCCTGTAATATCTAACAAATATATCAATGAAACAATATTTTTACCTCATAATAACATTTGTGCAGCATAATATGGAAGTATTTTGTGCAAATAAAATAAGGTGTACATTTTATTAACTTTTTATGCTATCTGAAAATAACAGCAATTTTTCGGAGGCAATACAAAATCCGTTAATCATTTTCATAACATTCACGTTTTGTAAAACGGTGGTTAGGAATTTTTACGCTCGTTTAACTTTAATTTTAATGCTGAGAAACACATTCTGACCCATAAATCCCCTTAGATAAGAAAAATATAAATATTTTAACTTTAAAAAAAATGCTATCCTTTAAAGATAAAATCCGAACAAAGCACATATCAAATGTTCTACTTAAGGAAGACTAATTACTTCCCACCCGTATGTACGGAACAAGAATATATTTTCTTAAATCCGAAACCAGTGTTGAACTGCAAATTTCATCAGATTTCGTGACGCAGACGAACGAAGAAATCGTCCTTGACTCATTCAACGTGTGCATTAAAGTAATACACGACAGAAAGTGCAGGTAGTTTTCTAAAATATCACCTTCCTCGTTTCCGTGAATTTAAGGGGGACACGTTAACCCACGTAAACTACTCATCAATATTCAATGTGAAAGGATGTAATATATGTGTGAATGAAAAACCAAACAAAATTAAAGTATACACATACGAAAATTACTACTCAAAATTTACAATTGAAAGACCCGAAAGACTACGATCAGAGAAAGGTTTCAACGCATGGAGAACGCCACCTTCTCACATTCGTTTAAGTGAAAAAATATTTATTTTTTAGATCGGTTTTAAAAACTTAATGCTCTTCAGTCGGAGCTAGCATATCCCTGAAAAATCTGTTATTCGCCCCATTCTCCCCTCCGTTTCCCGCTCCTCCGTTCCTTCCCACCTCCTCCAAATACAGATCCAACTATGTACTTCCTCTCGTTAACCGCTACTAATTCTTCCTCTGTCCGCGCCCGCCGCGTGGGTCGCCACTTTCCAAGCGAACGCCCACACGTAAAACGGCACCCACCCGCCGCCTCCGTCCGATCCCTTTGGCGAAAGGGTGTTAATTGTCCAGCCGTTATCGGAAAGTGTAGGCGAAGTAGGGATGGGGTTGGGAGAGGGTGAGGTGGCGATAGAAAAGTAAAAGAATTGATGCACTGGAAGAAGGGGGATACTTGGGAGTATTGCCTTTGGTGCTTGGAGAGCTTATCTATCATCTAGCTTGTATACTTTCCCATTGTTTCATACGAAATCAATTTTAATTTGTCGCTCTATTTATGAGTGAAATTCATGGAATTTTGCGAGAATATGTACTAATTTACTTTTGAAATAATAGTTTTACAATATCAAAGCAACTGTTATTTGTGCAACGACTACAAGTACAATACGTCGTAAGCTCATGTTATAGGATTAATAACATTACTTAGTGTCTTTCATCACATGATTAAAATTAAATCTATCACTACTTACGTTAATATCAGTTATAACTAATAATATTTCGTTAAAAAATATTGCGACTGCAGCTATTTATTCAAAATACAATCGATAATGAAAAACCTAGATCAATTTCTCTTGATATTAGGGAAGCATTCTAGATAACCCCTGCTAGTAGAAACCTCAGAGATTGCAAGTATTAGGTATCAGAGTGAAGAAGTAAGGAGCAGAATTCGGAAATTGTTGTAACATATCCTTTTTATTCAGTAAAACCATTTCAACTGCGCCTCTGTGTATAAAATTAATTTTCAGAAGTTTTAGCGACAAATCTAACAAGTAATGAGACTTATTTCACATTAGAGAATAACCGCTAAGGTAAAAGCGATTTTATCAACTTGGAGGCTGATATTTCAGTTCAATTTAGAGATTTCGTGAGAAACTCGAAGTCAAGGGTAAAAATATCCTTAATCAACAGTCAATGCTTTAATGCCATAAGCTTACACTTCCTATCACCTATCGTGACCCATATGCCAATCGCAAAATTGCACCCATAGCTTTCCCCGGAATTTAATCCGCGTTTCTGTTTCCTTCAGTCGATAGATTAACACGGCCCTAGCAAATGTTGTTACATAAATGTCTGACAAATAGCACTCATATTTATCATTGTCTGACTCAATTAAAAGTATAATTACGAATTCATTTTGTCTTCAACTGAACAAGCCCCAGAATCTGTCCAAATATGACTTATAATTGTTTTTTATATACGCTGCCATTTTGCATTAATTTCATTTTTATGGAGACTAGTGAAAAAAACATTTTCAGATAAGATTTATATTTATCAGACGGCGGGTGCCCGAAAGTTCCAAGAGAAAGCCTTCCTCTATCGCCATGGACGTCCACAACACCAAGTAAGTGTCCACTAACTCCCTCCTATCCCTCTCAACTACTAGTTGCAATCTTTTATATATATATATATACACTCATGTTAATTGATAAGGTGATCGGCCATATGCTTACTCATCTGATCAAATCGAAAATGTCATTCACATACTCAAAGGCAGGATATTGGCGTCGGCTTCACAGAAAAAACGTAAATAAGCTTCTATTTAGCAAGGCGGAAGTGCAAATGCTTATCGATGAAAATATTTTATATGAATTGAGAATTTATCAGTTTTCCTTGTGCCACAAAAAAATCTAGGAAAAATTATCAAAAAATGTTGTTACATATGTAATAACAAGGCACAAATGGTGATGTATGTCAAGACCGCAATAAACACCAATCTAATTCAATATGTTCCAATTCTGTTTGCACGTAATTATGGAGAATCTAAACTCTTTAAAACGTAAATTCTTCAATTGATCCTCATTATAAGTTGTCCTAATAATCTATGTATGTAATGAAATTAATTCTGTCGTGGGTAAATTTCTATTTGGCTTCTTATTTCTTCTTATTAAGATTTCATTTCTACATCGTTAAGAATAGCCACTGTTTTAAAAGTTTTATTGTAACAACATATTCGTAGGTACTAATTCAGTAACTGATTATCACCAATGTTGGAACTAGCGATTTTTTTCTTTATACCTAAATATTTCCCGTAAGTGTAAAATGATATATGAATATTGATTTTCCACTAAATGAAATATTTCTGCCTCTATACCTGATTAAATTGAATAAACAGCTAATATTATAATATGAATGCAGAATTAATAATAAGTTATTTGACAGAAACTTCTTAGAGTTTAAATATTAGAAATTATGAGAACCAATTATTTAATGGCAAAGTTCAGTTTTTATTGTTAAACAAGAGCAACTGTCTAAAAGGCATACTAAGTAAATATTTACTCAGAAGTTCTCAGCTTAGCCTCAGTTAAGAACGCAGGAATATTTAAATCAAATCTCACTGAATCAATGACTATAGCATACGTGACGTACGTTGGCATCTAAAGAAGTGGAGGGTGGGAGCATTAGAAGGGTACTTTTCATTCTTGAGCCTATCAGAGCCTTGCGACGTTGCCATACTTTGCCTTAGTAGCGTCGCTGCTTTGTTCACAAACAGATAACGAGCGTGGACTGTAAGCGTAAATCCGACAACGTAGCTCCCCCTATGCTTTGTGGGCATAAACATCTGCGCGGCCAACTTATTTCTCGTGGAGAATATCCGCTTACCTTTGGATTTACACCTAGACCCATTTCCACCTGTCCTTGAAAAGCGAGAGCTTTAAGCCGTCCGCAGATCCATCCCTTTTAGCGAACCTTTTCGTCCTTAATTTGACAAAGAGAGGGAAAGGAATACATCAAATAAGTAACGCAGTATTTCCTCATCTCCACACACACCACAACAGCTTCCATCTTTCACCTTCGCCATCTCATTCTCCTCACAGTATCCTCCAGGGTCCACTCAACTTTTCATTCCCCGTGGCGAGAAGGAGGAAAAAAAAAGATCTCCCACGCTCAATCCCTCAAAATCAAACCACCCGAAACCTCTGTCTGTTTGTCCACCCGAACACCGCCAGCGGTATAAATAAGCTTCCGGACGCACGATCGAGCCCTCACGTAGCGGGGTTGTGAGGGTGGGGGGGGGGGGAAGGGGCCGGAGGCAGATATTGGCCCCACGAGGTGCGTGTGTGCGCGCGCGTGGGAGGGAGGAGAAGGAGAATGAATGGAAAAGGGGGAAGATATGGAGGAGAGAAGACGAGGGTTGAACAAAGATAGGGGGCGTGCGGGAGGGAGATAGTTGAAGTGATCGGAATGAAAGAGGCGAAGGGAAAAAGGAAAGTGAGCGGAAGAGGAAGAAGACGGGGGAAGATATCGATAAAAAGCGCGAGATGAAATCGGGCGAGTGTTCGAGAGAGGGATGAAGACCTGGCATGTGTGAGAGAGAGAGAGAAAGAGAGAGAAAGACAGAGAGAGAGAGAGAGAGAGAGAGAGAAAGAGAAAGAGAGACAGAGAGAGAGGATCAGGAGAAGGGTTAGATAGAGAGTGTTGGAGAGAGGGGTCGGTTTAAAAGGGTGTGGGAGGCTGACCTAAAGGGTGTTGGAGCGGAGGATAGAGATGAAGAGAGGAAGAAAATGCGTGGAGAGGGATAAAATAGGGTTTTGAGGACGGAGGAAAATTTGATGGGGCGGAATATGCAGGAGCGGAAAAGGGAAAGGAAGATTGAAAAGTTGGCAAAAAAAAGGCGCGTCGAGAGGGGGAAAAAAAAGGAATCCGCCGCGAAAACTGCCGGATTAAACGAATTTCACGCGCGCTATAATGAATGCTATAGCGATAAGCCTTGTGCCTTGAACATTTTATCGCTGCAGACCTTTTCGTTCATCAGCGATTTGTATCTTGGTTACTAGTCATAGGAACATTTTAACATATTTAATAAAACCGATTGTAAATAATTATGTAACATTTTCATTCCTTTCGAATCTGTTACATAACGAATTTAACACTCGATGCAGTGAAATCGTAACCGCTCTTCGAAATGAATACGGGCTTAAAAAACGGTAAAAATTGTGCAAAATTACATATAAAAGATATATTGATTAAAATGTCTTTACTGAAAAATTAGAAAAAATAAAGAGAGAGCTTGTAAAATCCAGCGTCTCTTGGAAAATAAATGAGATCGCTTAACGCTAAGGATAATATCCATACTATCCCCATGAAAACGACTTATTTAATGAAGCTATCCGGCGTAATTCTGCCGAATTATGCGCTTTAGATGTAATTTAAATCTATTATTTCTCTTTTTTTCCCGAGAGTAACGCAGGTAAGTGAGAAGGAAACCGAACCAATACGCAAGAAGACACCTATTAAAGCATTAATTACGGCCGTGGAAAAAAAACTCCTAAGATGTAAATTACAATACAGGGATAGGAAGGAGGGGGAGGGGGGGAGGGGGAGGAGGGTGGAGGGGGGATGGGGGGGGGAGGGAGAGGATAAAAAGGTCAGTACAAATAAATAGCACGCAGAGGAGGAGGAAAAATTATTTTTTTAAATGTAGTTTCAGGTTTACACGTATCTAATTGTAAGAGCTTGTGTGTCATTCGACAGAAACAAGAATCTCATACAACCTAGGTTTTCACACAAATCTAAAAACTGCGTTCATGTATCGTAAACCAGAAAGCGTGGGTTTTTTAAAAGAAGTTGCCATTTTCGTACTCTTCTTCACTCTCTTCTCCAATGTGAATAACACCTAAGTATTGAAATTTACAGCTGAAATGGAATCCTTTCCACATTCAAACATCGTCGTAGCCTCCAAAATTAATTGTTAATTATTAAGCAAGGCTGCGAAATGTATGCCAGGATTGAAGGCTAAAAAAAATTAGGACTTTCAATTGAGGAAATAAAAGCGATAATTTTTTATAAAACCCACCTATAAATATTTAATCCGATGATAATAGTTGGACACAGAAATTGAGGTAATTGTAAGAGTTGAGCGATAATGCGGACCTAGCTATAGGGAAAACGAATTTGTAAAAGGGAACAGCGGTTGGAAGCACGGAGAGATGGAATGAGATAAAGGGGTAGAGAAAGATTAATAGTTCGAATAATGAGAGAAATAAGGAGTAATAGATATGGATAGAGAGAGGAAGTGGGGGAGGGGGGGGAGGGCGGAGTGAGGGAAGCAAATGAGTGTTTGGAAAAAGTGAAGTGGGAGAGATAGAGATTGAGCGATAGAGAGAGAGAGAGAGGCAGGGGTGTGAGGAGAGGAATTGGTATGTGGAGGAGGGAAAGGACGGGCAGGGAGGATACGGTTAGGTATTATGAAAGCCATTCGTTCTGGCGGCCAGCCACTTTGCAGACGTCTTATCGTTTTTGGCCCTTCATCCCTTCCTCGCATCCAATCCGCACGTATACGCTAGAGATGTAACCCAAATTTGGAGAGCGGAGATGACACGCCCGAAGATTGAAATACATCGGAATAACGCTTCGTTTTTTTTTATTTTTACATCGTCGGCTAGCAAGGGAGAAATATTTTCATCGACTTAGAAACTACCTTCGGGCTTTCGTCAATGTGGCTGGTGCAAGGGTTATTAAAAGCATAATTCACCCATATAGTATAGAAAACCAAATTTCAAAGAAAGAAGCCGTTCACAAGAGATGTAGAAATATTAGCGGCATGAATTATGACATTGTGAATTTTATGATTTCTAATTACTTACGTCCATAGTACGTAACATATCAAAACTTTTACGAAGAGCGAAATCTTAGAGTGAATTCTCGACTCCTGTACTTATTTAGATGTGAATATCACTAGAAATAAATTTTTGCTGATATTCTACCTTATTGGAGACATTCTAAAATTTCCATATCATTAATTATATAAGAAACTTTCACGGAATTTTGAAAATGGACGGATTTTATTTTAATTTAATTAATTTTAAAATTCTATTTCTTATAAAAATACTAGCTGCAGTACCCGGCGTTGCCCGGGTCAATTTGTCTAAGGATTGGGTAACTTTAAATCAAAATTATGGGGGAGCCGGGAGACATAGGCCTTCCAAATTTTGTATACACATTGTAGAAGGGATAATGTACGACTTAAGTAAAAACATTGAAAAAATATGAAAATTTAAAAAAATTTCCAAGAGAGTGGGAGGTTATAGGGGGAGGTGGGGGGGGGGGGAAGTTGCCTAAAATCTTTTCAGGGATGATATAAAATCATGTGCAAAGTTTGAAAGTTGTGAAACTTTTGGTTCTTCAGTTATAAACGGACATACATACAAACACACTAAATTATATAAGATAATATATTTTATATCAGCCCCCTTAAGCCTCAGGAAATTTTCCACGAGCCACCTATATATCAATACGTGTACATTTAGGCCGAAAAAACTTCTATATTATTTACTAAAAGTAGCGGAATTTGAAGAAATGTACTAAAAATGCCATTCATTCATTACGCTTGCGTTTTAAGAAATATTAATTGTAAGTACTCGCTAAATTTTTGGGACATTTTAAAAGCATTGTTAGCCTATCTTAATTTACTTCGGACTCTCGCGGCACACTTCTAATCTTTTTGCGGCCCACTGATGCATTAAAGTTGAGAAACGATATTTTATGGTAAGAAAGAAAACAACAAGAAAAAAAATGTTATCGCGGCACGTTTTAAATTGCGGCAACCATTTTGAATTATTGACTCATCCACCGAGGACATTTTTTTCGACCCGCGAAAATCTCGTTACACTGAATCTATTTGACGAAGCACGCCTTCTAAAAAAAAACGAAAGATTCCTACTACATCCTCATAAAAATTTGACCATTTTTTTCCAAGAATCGTAAAAATATAATTCGAAGAGAGTTATACAAACATCCTTTATCCACGAAAAACTCTCCCGCAGCACTTTCACTTTCCCCTTAGGAGCCATCCCTCAATCCCCGAAGAATCGACTTCCACACTCTTTCACTCTCTCTCTATATCTTTATAGTGTGTCTACATATATATATATATATATATATATATATGTTGTGTGTGTGTGTTTAGCCATCATCGGAAAGTGAATAATGACCTAAAAGGTGCGGAAAGGAAGAGGCAGATAGGAAGGGAGTGGGAGATTAGGTGGCACGGGTAAATGAGATGGGTAAGTGAGAAGAGAAAAAAGTGAATGAGAATGGAAAAGAGGAAAATGTCGCAAGAGTTGTGAAGGAGATTAAAAGAAGGATAATGGAAGAAGTGGTGAAGATTGAGAGAGAAGAAGAAGAAGACGCGTGAAGAAACCCTCCCTCGAAGGCCTCTTCTCTCAGACGGCCTGTCGCCCGTGAAATGGAGTCACTTCCTCATTAAAAAGCGTTTCTCGTTTGGACCCGTTGTGCGATGGCTGGGTTTCTATAAGCGGTGGATGGGTGGTAGAGAGAGAGAGAGAGGGAGAGAGAGGGAGATGAAGTGAGAGAGGATAGAGAGAAGAGACACTAGCACGCAAGTGTAAGCGGGATGAGATTAGGAGGAGGGGGGCTGAAGGAGACTGGAGAGGAAGATTGAAGGATATGCGAGGAAATAGGAGGGAGAGAGAGAGATCGTGTAGGAAGCCGTGGAAACAGTGAGGAACACACTGTTAAGGATTGAGATTATGTAGAATGGAATGATGGGTTGGGGAGAAGAGAGTGGCGGGAGATATATGCGCGGAAGGGAGGATATTTTAAGCAAACTGGGGCGACGACGATGTTCAAATCCGGCTGAGGATTAATTCTGGCTGCTGTGGATCAAACGAACTAAGTTGTTTGGAAAATACGGTTTGTTTCGTGATTTTCATTAATCGATAGTGGCGAAAAGTTCAATTTTTATTTTTTCATATACGAAGCAGTATATTGAGAAAGTATTGTAATCGCGGAAAAATTCGACCTCGAGATTTTAGGTGTATATAGCTGAGTCCGAAAAAGTGGTTTTCGCAGTACCGTCTGTCTCTCTGTTATTGGCTCTTGGGCATAAACGGTAGAGCGAAAATGAACGAAATCTCGCACTTAGGCATTTTACATACAGAGTAGAAGCTATGAAGAAATGGTTGGCATTGCTCAATAATTAAGGGAAGTTTAACAACAATTTGATTTTCTCAAAAACAGCTATAACGATTTTGATCAAATTTCGTACCGTTACTTGAGTTTACGTCTGCAATAATACTACATACTTCATATTTATCAAAAAATTAATATAAGGCTAGTTTATTCTTGGGCAACGTTAAAATAATAATAAAATATATTAATAATAATAATATATAAATAATATTAATTATCAATTTTCACAGATAGAAACCTTTGCATTCTATCAAAAAAACCTCCTATGTGGCCAGCCGAAGCATTTTCATCTGTTAATGCGGCCCACCTAAGCAACCGCAATGGCTAATGCGACAAAGTTCCCCCACCCCTGCATTAGGGTCTTCTCTCTTGATTTAGCAGAAATATCTCTACGCTGCGCTGCGATGAAATGTTGAGGTTTTCAAAGAATAAACGCATTTATTTTATTTTTTCTCTAATTAAAAACCCGGATTAATGCATCAATTCGAGCGAATATAAAAACATTAATTAGTCACATCCTGCCCGCTATCACTTTAAATGAGCGAATATATACATTTCATTGAAACTTTGACAAGTAACTCAATTAGAATTGCCCACCGTGTGAAAAATCGTTGTCTGTAGCATTTAATTATAAAAGAAAAATCATCTAAAAAGTTTCCACATCCCAATTTTTTATTACATTTTAACTATCATACTTAATTATGTCACTTAATTTGGTTGTTGCTTGGTTTACAATGTAACAAAGTTATATTACAAAAAGAGTATGTCATAATACAACTTTTCCTTGCTTTCCCAATACTATTTTTATGTACCATTTTATTTATATTTATTAGTTTATATTTAACTATCTCGCAAACAACACTTTACGGCCATTTACAATAGGCGCAGCAATAACAATTACCAAGAAGAACGCAATGACCTCGGCAGGATTCGAAGCCGCGGACCCAGCATTGAGACACTTATCAATGCCGGTAAGAAAAAAAGACTACTTTCAAGAAAAGTGACATCTTAATTCGAAACGCTTTTCAGAAAAAAAAATTATTTTTTCACAATAAATAATAAGATAATATATTTTATAGGGTTCAAAGATCAAATATTTTAAAAAATGCCCATATGTTTATAGTATTTCGACCTCTGTAATAGATTAAAATCCCACGTTATAGCAAAGAAAGCCTGGCGACACACTTGTTACTTTTTTATTTTACATTTTCGCATTGAAAAAAAATAACATAAGCGGGACCAAAGATTTCTCGTCAAACTCTTGCACGTGCCACGCCTTCGCAAGTGTGACAATTTTTTCCGGAGACATTTTCCCCGCGATTCCATTTATTTCTTCCGTTTACTCTCCCCCCCTCCCGAAGCCTTCGCACTCGCACCTTTCACGGACAAAGTTTCATTCCATCTTGCGCTCGACAAGAGAGGAAATAAAACATTTTCCGAGGGCACGTGTGTTCCACGGAATGCAAAAATCCCAACTCGACGCGGAGGCAAAGGCGAAGAAGGGGGGAAAAAAGATTACGATGATAAAAGAAAGAGCGAGACGTCCAACTTCTTCAGTTGACCCGGCTACTGTCTCCCATCGAGAACTGCTATGACATTCTCAACATGGAGTCACATCCCGGAAGGCTGAGGCGTCGCTTCTTTCTCAGCCTCTCCCCACCTTCCTGTTCTCTCCCCCCGTCTTTTCCTCTTATTTTCTTTCTCTCGCTCATCCTCTTTTGTCTGCGCGTCCCTCTTTTTTTCCCCCGCTGAAAAAGTTTCAGGTCTTATCTCGACAGCTAAGTTGTCCCGTCTATATCTCCGAAGTAAATACTAAGATGGGAGCTTTGATTGGAATCGATATAAACTCCTTTCTGCTTTTTTTTGTTTCGTCCTGAGAGAGGAAGAAAAAGAAATTTTGACGAGTTGTTGTTTATATTTCTTCGCGTCGTTTTTCTCGAAATGAGGGCTAGTTAAGTTTAGCTTTCTCATCTACATCGGTTTCAATTAAAATCTGCTAATTTCTTTCAGTAAAAAAGCGACATCGCGAGAATCGTTTCTGTTTTTTTGAAATGGTAAAGTGCTAACGGATTAAAAATTTCTGCCAAAATATTTCCCTCGAGATCAGTTGACTTAACCATTCCCATAAAAGTTCAAATAAAAATTAGTACACATTTTAAAGAAATATTCCCAAATTTTCTAATAGAATTCAGTAATATTTAGGTTATATGCAAAAATACACCAACAAAGTGCGATATTATCTAAAGATATTTCATTATTTTTTAAATTTATAATTAAAATACGATGGATTATGTATAGCTTATAGTAAATAAAAATGTTACAAATGTTCCAGATATGTTTTTTTTTCAAGCAAATAATCAAAAATTTTGAATATATATCTACATTATATTGGACTGAGATAAATCCGGTCTATAATCCAAGCAAATGTAAATTCAAACTAAATATTTGTTTGATGTTATATACACAGACGCTCAGCCGAATCCCAAGTGCGCATTAACTTAAGATTACGGACGTGGCTAGCTACAAAGAACGAAAATAAACAGAATTAATAGTGACAGCGCATAAGGATGTCGGATGATTCGGCCGCTTCGTTTGGCACCGGCTATAACACGGCGCCAAAATAAAAACTCCGCCCTCATCCGCACACAGCAAGCGCGAATTAGACGACCTTAGCTTTTCATCACGCGCACCGTGGAAGCCTGCGAAACGAGACTCATTTCTGCCTCTCCTTCCCCCTTTTCCACTTTCCAACCCGTTCATCTCTCATCACGCTTCCTTCGAACTCATCTATCCTCCTCTAACCCTCACCCACACACACACACACACACACACACACATACACACGCACGCACACGTTGGGTAGAAATTATCAGGACGAATGAAAGCACGAAGGAAGCGTAGGTTTTGGCCGGCGTGTTGAAGCGGACCATACGCCTCCGACTGCTTCATTTCCATCCCTAATTATTCTCTTCTTCGACGTCGATCCAACTCTCTCCCGCTACATGGGTTCGGCACCAACACACGTTAGGAGCAGCGGCGCCCATCTTCCCTTCGCCCAACGCCATCACCCTCTCTCTCTCTCTCTCTCCCCATCTCCGATATTCATCGCTCCACCATCCCTTCCTTCCTTCGGTCTTTTATTCCTCCAATATTCCTTTCATCTCCCCGACCCAATTCGCCCCCCCTACGCTACCTTTCCAGCTATCCACGACCACACACCAACGGTCCCGGCTAGCTGTTCTCCCAGGGTAAACCGCATCTTCTCAAAGCTCATACGTCCCTCTCCTTCATTCTCCCTCTCCTTCCTCTCTCTCTTAACTCCCTCTCTGTATCTCTGCTTTCCTCGCTCTATCTCTATCCCCTAGTCCGTTACCCTATCTCTACGTCCATTATCTTCTCTATCCCCTTCCTATACCTCTATTTAGCACTATTTAACTCCACCTTCCTCACCTTATGTTTCTTTCTCTCTCTATCCGTCTCTTTCATGGCGTTTATCTAACCCTAATTCTAGCCCTGGCATCTCTCCCAGGGAGAGAATTCCTTCCATCTATGGGGATTCGCAGTTCTCCCTCACCGGTTATCCTGCAGACTAATACAAACACATGCGCACACGCGCACATGTCCATACGTCTCACTCAGCCTTCATCAATCCTTCCATCTCTTTCTACGACCTTCCATGTTTCTCTCTTTCATTATTTTCCTCCCTTTCTATCGTTCTCCCGAATCCTTCGCAGTTCCACAATCGCATTTCCCCCCCTCTTTCAGCGTTAGTGCGTATTCAACCCCTCCTTGGCTATTGTGCCACGCATTCGGCCGTATTTAATTAAGATATAAACGTACTTCCGCGGAATTCATCACTCTTAAATAAACAAACCAACGATTTCAAAAATTTAACAGGTAATTAATACATGAATATTTCCTCTAATGGATTGATGACGATGTAGTATCAATTAATGAACGCGTTCAAATGTCATGATGCCCTTAGGTAAAAATATTTATATCTTGTTTCGTGGTTCCGCGAAATTCCGTTTATATTTGAAAGAGTGCCGCGCCTACGAAAATGTCGGGACCAGCTGTATTAAATGAAGATTAAAATGAATGTAGTTCCATGAAATGAAATCATGTTGGATTAATGTCTGCTCTGAGGTTTCGTGATTTATCATCTGTTGAGATTTTTTTTGGTCCTTTCTCTCTAATACAATTTTTCACAATTTATAAAATACCGTTTATGGGATTCGACTAAAGTAGCATGGCAGCCATTACTGTTTTAAAAAGTGACATTAATGAAGAGAAAGTAAGGAATAAGAGATCTCTTTAAAAATTTAGTGGATTACGGTAAGTTAATTCAGAATCCGAAGTCTCCGCAGTTCTTAAACGAGATGATAAACAGAATATCACGGATTTTCCGATATTAAATTTAAAAATTAGTTAATCGAGCAAAAAAAATTAAAAATGGAATATCGAGCTAACCTTAATTTCGAAATTTAGTTAATATTAATTCTCGTTCGCCAAGAAAACGGATGGTAAAAGTAATTGAGCACTTAGGCCAAATAAGCACTTCCTCGGAGTTAAAGATAGGTGTGCCGCGTCCGAAAGCTTTCTAGTCGAAACGCACACTTGGATTTTCAGACTGTTTTGCAGATAATGGTATCATCTTCGCAATCAATGGGACTCTTGGAAGTCAAACGCACCAGAAGAACTATAAACGCAGAAAAGCCATTTGAATGATCGATTGGGTTGCCAATTGCGAAAGGCGAGAAGGTAGAAAAAGACATAAATTCATTGCATTTCCGCCCAATCGTTTCTATCAATTCCACATTTCGCCTATTTCGTTCATCCTTTTTCGTGTCTTCCTCCATCCACTCTATTCTCTTCACTCTACAACCTCTCGATTTCCTCCATTCCGCATTTTCTGCACCAAGCCGTGCTTCAAGGATTGGAAACGGCTTTTCTCCACTTCATTTCTCCTAATCTCGTTTCTTTTCTCTCTCTCTCTTCGTTCTTTCGAAAAAAAGGCATTATCTTCGAAATTTTCGCTAAAAATTCACCGCTATCCCTTTCCCCTTTCCCTTCTTCCTACATCCTTTAATTTATTCGTTTAGCATATTAATCCGAATCTTTTATTTATATATTTAAAGCTTCTCTTTGCATCTTTGGACGATGTTTAGATTTTCCTGTTATCCACTCTCATATCCGCAACCTTTTTACTTTCTCATACGAAGTATCGAGAAAGTATTGTTTTCGCGAAAAAATTCGACCTGGAGATTTTTACGGAAATATACGTTTTAGGTGTCGCTGAATCCAAAAAAAAGTTTTCGCAATGCCGTCTGTCTGTATTTCTGTTACTGGCTCTGGAGCCTAGACGGTAGAGCGAAAATGAATGAAATCTCGTACTTACTAAAAAAAATAGGCATTTTATCATACTGAGCAGAGTATATATAGAAATGGTTGAATTGATCAATAATTAAGAGTAGTTTATTCTACGCATTTTTAACAACAATTTGATTTTCTCAAAAAACGGCTCTAACGATTTTGATCAAATTTCGTACAGTTACTTAAGTTTACGTCTTCAATAATAATGTTTAGTTCATATTTCTCAAAAAATGAATATAAGGCTAGTTTATTCTAGGCAACTTTAACAACAATTCGATTTTCTCAAAAACGGCTCCAACGATTTTGATGAAATTTCGTGCAGTTAAGTATACATCTGCAATAATACTATGTATTTCATTTTTCTCAATGAAAGAATAAAAGGCTAGTTTATTCTCGGGCAACTTTAACAAAAATTTGATTTCCTAAAAACAGGCTGATACGATTTTCATTTTCTAAAGATAATTAACGACGCATTAGTACCCATATATGAGAAAGTTTGTACAGTGTATGTTGTACCGATTTTTTACTTTCTCATATACGAAGTATATTGAGAAAATATTGTAATCACGAAAAAAATAGACCTCGAGATTTTGACGGAAATGTACGTTTTAGGTGTAGGTGAGTCCGAAGAAGTGGTTCTCGCAATGTCGTCTGTCTGTCAGTCCGTCCGTCTGCTTGACTCTGTTATTGGCTCTAGAGCCTAAACGCCTAAACGGTAGAGCGAAAATGAATGAAATCTCCTACTTAGGCATTTCATCATACTGAGCAGAGGCTACGAAGAAATGGTTGACATTGCTCAATAATTTAGGGAAGTTTATTCTGCGCATTTTTAACAACAATTTGATTTTCTCAAAAACGGCTGTAACGATTTTGATCAAATTTCGACAGTTACTTAAGTTTACGTCTTCAATAATACTGTATAGTTCATATTTTCAAAAAATGAATATAAGGCTAGTTTATCCTTGGGAAACTTTAATAATAAATTGATTTTCTCAAAAACGGCTAGAACGATTTTGATAAAATTTCGTACCTTTACTTGAGTATACGTCTACAATAATACTACATACTTCATATTTCTAAAAAAAGGAATATAAGGCTAGTTCATTCTTGGGAAATTTTAACAACAATGTGATTATCTAAAAAAACGGCTATTACAGTGATGGCGAACCTATGATAGGCGTGTCATAAGGATTTTGGTTGGCACCACAACGAAAGGCGAAAACCATTGAAGGAATGTATCGTACTGATTTAGTGCCGCTAAAACATTTGTGCTATTTAGTTACCTATTGTAAACATTAGTTTTATAGTTACAAACTTCAATCCATTATGTCTTGATCACCAATTTAATTAAGTTGTCACGCAGAAAAAAATGAAGAACTTTTTTGTGGCACGCGAGGCGGAAAAGATTCGACAATTTCAGTAATATTGGCACGCGGGCAATAGAAGGTTCGCCATCACTGGGCTATTACGATTTTCACCTAATTTCGTACAGTTATTCGAGTTCATGTTTATAATAATTCTACATAGCTCATATTCCTCTAAAGATTACTAAAGGACGCATTCATATATGAGGAAGTTTGTGCAATGTTTGTTGTACCGATTTTTTCTAACAGGATCTCATTCTATTCCTCGTACTCATTCGCAAACATGGCAGCTTTCATTATCTCTTAATCTATCGTCGTAATTTCCTCGTATTCCTGTCTCTATCCCTCTCCCCAGCTTCTTGATCTCTTCAACGACTTATTCCATCTTGTTTGTTTTCCTCTCACCCAATTCATTCCTTTTCCCGCTTCTAGCTTCTTACTACCCTTCCATCTATCTCCATCTGTGTCACTTCTCTCTCTCTCTCTCTGTCCAATTCGTCCCTCAACCCCCTTTCTACTTTCTTTTTTCCTATTTCCCCCTACTCCTCTCTCTCTCTCTCCATTAACCCTCTCCTCCTCCTCTTCTGCTACACACAGTGGCTCCGCCATTGGGAAGAGGGACCGCCGTCGTAAATGCGTCCTTTTTCTTCCCTCAATTTTCATCCCCTGCCTCTCCGGCTCCTCCCTATAGCCACAGCACTGCCCCCTAGCGAGTCTCTGCGGTAACTGAGTGAATGCGACGCCGCGGCCACTTGACAAACAAAGGTTTATTTATTAAGCGTCCGGAACGGATGAGGTAAACGCGGCGTTCGTCTGGTTTTATTCAGTCGCGGGCGTCCCTTATGGTTTTGGAGGAGCTGCGGACAACGCGGACATTACGTGTGTGCTGCTAGCGCATGCGCGGTTCTCGAGCAAGGATGGTGCTTGCGTGCGCGCGGAATGGGAAAAGAAAGGAATTTCTTCCGCAGACGCCGTGCGGAGCGGATTTTATGGTTGGCGAATTAATTAAATCCGGACGTACTTTACATTGCTTGCCTACGAGTCTTATTTAAGCAAGTTTGAGACTAGAATAGTTGATTGAAGGTCTTTAAATCGTTTTAGGCTCGAGATTGAGATAAATTTATCCCGAAGCTGTCAGGATTTTTTAGCGATTAAGTTAGCAACCATTACTTACGGATATGTGTTTTTCTGGTAATTACGTAATCACAATCTCAAAAATCAAATTTTCATTATAAATTGAACAGGACATTCAAATTATCCATTTCTAAATCAATAAATGATTGTTAAGGGTGTTTGTTGCCTTTGCATAAAATATATTGCGCTTTTAGAGTTATTTTCATTTACTGAATCGCTAATAAATAGCCTAATATATACAATTCTAGCTAGGAATTCTAAAATAAAGTTGTTCGCAAGTGCTTTACATGACAATATTTTTTCATATAAAAACTGATCGCTAGCGATGATTGATTAGTACAGTTATTCTCAACCGGGATGACATGACACCCCAGGGCGACGCGAGGGTTATTGAAGGGTGACGCGAATGTTTTATAAATTCACAGTGTATTATATTCTGGCTTAAAAAAAATAATAAATCCAGAAGAATAAACACAAGTGCTTATTTAAATGTCAGAATTTTATCTTTATGTGGTATTTATCTCTAAAGGTGACTTGATGATAATGGAACTGACGCATGATTGAACATGGGATGATGCAGGAAAAAAAAGGTTGAGAACCTTAGATGCGCTAAATGGCAGAATACTGTATGGATTTCTGCATTTAGCTTGTTCTTTTCACAGGTAAAATATTTTAAATAATACAATTTGATTAGTTCTACGATAAAATATCTGCGTTCTACGCATATAATCAAATATTGTTAACATTTATTCCAAAAAAATCAGTAATCATTAATATTGGAATCCAAGGGTTCCTAGGAATTCAAAGGTTTTTGAAGAGGAATGGGATTACCCTTCTCCTTTCTTACAGAAAATGTGAGCGATAACCTCTTGCGCTCGATATTTGCGGATTTAAAACCATTAGAGTGAGTCTAGGAATATCGTGATATGGGATAGAGAATGTGATGAGATTGAGGAATAATCAGACGACTGCGAAAGAGCATTTTAGAGGAATTCGAGGGCTAAGACTAAAGTAGATAGACACGGTTAGAGGATCGAGAAGACAGCTTGGGAAGAGTGAGGATGAAGTAAGGGAAATGTGATCTCTGGACTTTTGCCTGGGAGAGAATGCTCGAACTTAGGGTGGGAAATTATTATTAGGGGGAGAGGAGGTGAAAAGGAAGTGAATGGGAAAATAAATTATAGGATCGGACGAAAATATATGAAAAGCGAGAAAAAAATAGAGGCAGATCCAGAGAGAGACATAAGGGAATTGTAACAGCGCTAGATGTAAAAACCAGGTTCAAAATAATACCTAAGGAAAATCTCAATCCATATAAGGAGAGAAAGACATCAGTTTGCACGAATTATAATAGTACATAATTTTAAATGTGAACTATGCACTGTTATTTGTTGAAATGAGTACAATCTCAATAATGGCTTACATTGATGTATCTCTAATCACTCCAAGTGCTCCCTTATTAGCTTTCATTCCTAACATATTCCAGTTCAGTATTTTGGAGATTGATCGCTCAGAGATCATTTAAATGGCTGTCCAAATTGCAAACACGTGGCAGTTATTACAGAAAATAACTAAAATAGCATGGCAACTTGTGGAAATCAATTCCAAGATAAACTGTGCCGGACACTCAAGTTTTGGAGCCCTGGGCTAATAATTTTTATGGGCCCTATAAAGTTATAAAAATATAAACAAAATGTAATATTATATTATGTTTTATTACAACAAAAGAATTATAATACATAAAGAAAAGAGCAGGTAAATTATATTAATATCTAATTACAAACCAACATTAACATTTGCACTTATTTATAAATATATAAAAAAATCGGTACAACGTACATTGTACAAACTTTCTCATATATGGGTACTAATGCGTCGTTTAGTTATCTATAGAAAATGAAAATCGTATGAGCCGGTTTTTTACTAAATCCAATTATTGTTCAAGTTGCCCAAGAATAAACTAGCCTTATATTCATTCATTGAGAAAAATGAAATACATAGTATTATTGTAGATGTATACTTAACTGCACGAAATTTGATCAAAATCGTTTGAGCCGTTTTTGAGAAAATCAAATTATTGTTAAAGTTGCCTAGAATAAACTACGCTTATATTCATTTTTTGAGAAATATGAACTATACAGTATTATTGAAGACGTAAACTCAAGTAACTTTCGAAATTTGATCAAAATCGTTAGTGCCGTTTTTGAGAAAATCAAATTGATGTTAAAAATGCGTAGAATAAACTTCCCTAAATTATTGAGCAATGTCAAACCATTTCTTCGTAGCCTCTGCTCAGTATGATAAAATTCCTAAGTAGGAGATTTCATTCATTTTCGGTCTACCCTATAGGCATTGCGAAAACCGCTTTTTCGGATTCAGCGACACCTAAAACGTATATTTCCGTCAAAATCTCGGGGTTGAATTTTTTCGCGATTACAATACTTTCTCAATA
>JAXCHB010000513.1:0-25330 GCA_036926305.1 Uropetala carovei
AAAAATTTTGAAAAAAAAATTTGAAAAAAAATTTTGAAAAAAATTTTGAAAAAAAATTTTGAAAAAAAATTTTGAAAAAAAATTTTGAAAAAAAATTTTGAAAACAAATTTTGAAAAAAAATTTTGAAAAAAAATTTTGAAAAAAAATTTTGAAAAAAGAATTTGAAAAAAAAATTTGAAAAAAAAATTTTGAAAAAAAAATTTTGAAAAAAAATTTGAAAAAAAAATTTTGAAAAAAAATTTTGAAAAAAAATTTTGTAAGAAAATTTTGAAAAAAAATTTTGAAAAAAAATTTTGAAAAAAAATTTGTAAAAAAATTTTGAAAAAAATTTGAAAAAAAATTTTGAAAAAAATGTTGAAAAAAATTTTGAAAAAAATTCTGAAAAAAAATTTTGAAAAAAAATTTTGAAAAAAAAATTTGAAAAACATTTTGAAAAAAAATTTTGAAAAAAAATTTTGAAAGAAAATTTGAAAAAATTTTTGAAAAAAAATTTTGAAAAAAAATTTTGAAAAAAAATTTTGAAAAAAAATTTTGAAAAAAAATTTTGAAAAAAAAATTTTGAAAAAAAATTTTGAAAAAAAATTTTGAAAAAAAATTTTGAAAAAAATTTTGAAAAAAAATTTGAAAAAAAATTTGAAAAAAAATTTGAAAAAAATTTTGAAAAAAAATTTCGAAAAAAAATTTTGAAAAAAAATTTTAGAAAAAAATTTTGAAAAAAAATTTTGAAAAAAATTTTGAAAAAAAATTTTGAAAAAAAATTTTGAAAAAAAATTTGAAAAAAAATTTGAAAAAAAATTTTGAAAAAAATTTTGAAAAAAAATTTTGAAAAAAAATTTGAAAAAAAATTTTGAAAAAAAATTTTGAAAAAAAAATTTGAAAAAAATTTTGAAAAAAATTTTGAAAAAAAATTTTAGAAAAAAATTTTGAAAAAAAATTTGAAAAAAAATTTTGAAAAAAATTTTGAAAAAAATTTTGAAAAAAAATTTTGAAAAAAAATTTTGAAAAAAAATTTTGAAAAAAATTTTGAAAAAACATTTTGAAAAAAAATTTTGAAAAAAAATTTTGAAAAAAAAATTTGAAAAAAATTTTGAAAAAAATTTTGAAAAAAAATTTTGAAAAAAATTTCGAAAAAAAATTTCGAAAAAAAATTTCGAAAAAAAAATTCGAAAAAAAATTTCGAAAAAAAATTTCGAAAAAAAATTTCGAAAAAAAATTTTGAAAAAAAATTTTCAAAAAAAATTTTCAAAAAAAATTTCAAAAAAAATTTTCAAAAAAAATTTTGAAAAGAAAATTTTGAAAAAAAATTTTGAAAAAAATTTTGAAAAAAAAATTTGAAAAAAATTTTGAAAAAAATTTTGAAAAAAAATTAAGAAAAAAAATTTTGAAAAAAAATTTGAAAACAAATTTTGAAAAAAAATTTTGAAAAAAAATTTTGAAATAAAATTTTGAAATAAAATTTTGAAAAAAATTTTGAAAAAAAATTTTGAAAAAAATTTTGAAAAAAAATTGAAAAAAAATTTGAAAAAAAATTTTGAAAAAAAATTTTGAAAAAAAATTTTGAAAAAAAATTTTGAAAAAAAATTTTGAAAAAAAAATTTGAAAAAAAATTTTGAAAAAAAAATTTGAAAAAAATTTTGAAAAAAATTTGAAAAAAATTTCGAAAAAAAATTTCGAAAAAAAATTTCGAAAAAAATTTCGAAAAAAAATTTCGAAAAAAAATTTCGAAAAAAATTTCGAAAAAAATTTTGAAAAAAATTTTGAAAAAAAATTTTGAAAAAATTTTGAAAAAAAATTTTAAAAAAAAATTTTGAAAAAAATTTTGAAAAAAATTTTGAAAAAAATTTTGAAAAAAAATTTTGAAAAAAAATTTTGAAAAAAAATTTTGAAAAAAAATTTGAAAAAAAATTTTGAAAAAAAATTTTGAAAAAAAATTTTGAAAAAAAAATTTGAAAGAAAATTTTGAAAAAACATTTTGAAAAAAAATTTTGAAAAAAAATTTTAAAAAAATATTTTGAAAAAAACTGTTGAAAAAAAATTTTGAAAAAAAATTTTGAAAAAAAATTTGGAAAAAAAAATTTGAAAAAAAATTTTGAAAAAAATTTTGAAAAAAACTGAAAAAAAATTTTGAAAAAAAATTTTGAAAAAAAATTTTGAAAAAAATTTTGAAAAAAAAATTTGAAAAAAAATTTTGAGAAACAATTTTGAAAAATAATTTTGAAAAAAAAATTTGAAAAAAAATTTTGAAAAAAATTTTGAAAAAAAAATTTGAAAAAAAATTTTGAAAAAAATTTTGAAAAAAAATTTGAAAAAAAATTTTGAAAAAAAATTTTGAAAAAAAATTTTGAAAAAAATTTTGAAAAAAAATTCTGAAAAAAATTTTGAAAAAAAATTTTGAAAAAAAAATTTGAAAAAACATTTAGAAAAAAATTTTGAAAAAAAATTTTGAAAGAAAATTTGAAAAAAAATTTTGAAAAAAAATTTTGAAAAAAAATTTTGAAAAAAAATTTTGAAAAAAAATTTTGAAAAAAAATTTTGAAAAAAAATTTTGAAAAAAATTTTGAAAAAAATTTGAAAAAAATTTGAAAAAAATTTTGAAAAAAATTTTGAAAAAAAATTTGAAAAAAATTTTGAAAAAAAATTTTGAAAAAAAATTTTGAAAAAAATTTCGAAAAAAATTTTGAAAAAAAATTTTAGAAAAAAATTTTGAAAAAAAATTTTGAAAAAAAATTTTGAAAAAAAATTTTGAAAAAAAATTTTGAAAAAAAAATTTGAAAAAAAATTTTGAAAAAAAATTTTGAAAAAAAAATTTTGAAAAAAAATTTTGAAAAAAAATTTTGAAAAAAAAATTTTGAAAAAAAAATTTGAAAAAAATTTTGAAAAAAATTTTGAAAAAAAATTTTAGAAAAAAATTTTGAAAAAAAATTTTGAAAAAAAATTTTGAAAAAAAATTTGAAAAAAAATTTTGAAAAAAAATTTTGAAAAAAAATTTTGAAAAAAAATTTTGAAAAAAAATTTTGAAAAAAAAATTTGAAAAAAAATTTTGAAAAAAAATTTTGAAAAAATAAAAAATTTTGAAAAAAAATTTCGAAAAAAAATTTCGAAAAAAAATTTCGAAAAAAAAATCCGAAAAAAATTTCGAAAAAAAATTTCGAAAAAAAATTTCGAAAAAAAAGTTTGAAAAAAAATTTTGAAAAAAAATTTTCAAAAAAATTTTCAAAAAAAATTTTGAAAAGAAAATTTTGAAAAAAATTTTGAAAAAAAATTTTGAAAAAAAATTTTGAAAAAAAATTTTGAAAAAAAATTTGAAAAAAAATTTTGAAAAAAATTTTGAAAAAAAATTAAGAAAAAAAATTTGAAAAAAAATTTTGAAAAAAAATTTTGAAAAAAAATTTTGAAAAAAAAATTTTGAAAAAAAATTTTGAAAAAAAATTTTGAAAAAAAATTTTGAAAAAAAATTTTGAAAAAAAATTTGAAAAAAAATTTTGAAAAAAAATTTTGAAAAAAAATTTTGAAAAAAATTTTGAAAAAAATTTTGAAAAAAATTTTGAAAAAAAATTTTGAAAAAAATTTAAAAAAAAAATTTTTAAAAAAAATTTTGAAAAAAATTTTGAAAAAAAAATTTGAAAAAAAATTTTGAAAAAAATTTTGAAAAAAAAGTTTGAAAAAAATTTTGAAAAAAATTTTGAAAAAAAATTTGAAAAAAATTTTGAAAAAAATTTGAAAAAAATTTTGAAAAAAAATTTTGAAAAAAAATTTTGAAAAAAAAATTTGAAAAAAAATTTTGAAAAAAAATTTTTAAAAAAAATTTTGAAAAAAAATTTTGAAAAAAAATTTTGAAAAAAAATTTTGAAAAAAAATTTTGAAAAAAATTTTGAAAAAAAATTTTGAAAAAAAATTTTGAAAAAAAATTTTAAAAAATATTTTGAAAAAAAATTTTGAAAAAAATTTTAAAAAAAATTTTGAAAAAAAATTTGAAAAAAAAATTTGAAAAAAATTTTGAAAAAAAATTTTGAAAAAAAATTTTGAAAAAAAATTTTGAAAAAAATATTGAAAAAAATTTTGAAAAAAAATTTTGAAAACAAAATTTGAAAAAAAATTTTGAGAAAAAATTTTGAAAAATAATTTTGAAAAAAAAATTTGAAAAAAAATTTTGAAAAAAAATTTTGAAAAAAAATTTTGAAAAAAAATTTTGAAAAAAAATTTTGAAAAAAAATTTTGAAAAAAAAATTTGAAAAAAAATTTTGAAAAAAAATTTTGAAAAAAAATTTTGAAAAAAAATTTAAAAAAAAATTTTGAAAAAAAATGTTGAAAAAAATTTTGAAAAAAAATTTGAAAAAATTTTGAAAAAAATTTTGAAAAAAAATTTTGAAAAAAAATTTTGGAAAAAATTTTGAAAAAAAATTTTGAAAAAAATTTTGAAAAAAAATTTTGAAAAAAAATTTTGAAAAAAAATTTAGAAAAAAATTTTGAAAAAAATTTTGAAAAAAAAATTGAAAAAAATTGAAAAAAAATTTGAAAAAAAATTTGAAAAAAATTTGAAAAAAATTTGAAAAAAAATTTTGAAAAAAAATTTTGAAAAAAATTTTGAAAAAAGAATTGAAAAAAAATTTGAAAAAAAATTTTGAAAAAAAAATTTGAAAAAAAATTTCGAAAAAAAATGTTGAAAAAAAATTTTGAAAAAAAATTTTGAAAAAAAATTTTGAAAAAAAATTTGAAAAAAATTTTGAAAAAAATTTTGAAAAAAAATTTTGAAAAAAAATTTTGAAAAAAATAAAAAAAAAATTTTGAAAAAAAATTTTGAAAAAAAATTTTGAAAAAAAATTTCGAAAAAAATTTTGAAAAAAATTTTGAAAAAAAAAAAAAATTTGAAAAAAAATTTTGAAAAAAATTTTGAAAAAAAATTTTGAAAAAAAATTTTGAAAAAAATTTTGAAAAAAGAATTCGAAAAAAAAATTTGAAAAAAAAATTTTGAAAAAAAATTTTGAAAAAAATTTGAAAAAAAATTTTGAAAAAAATTTTGAAAAAAAATTTTGAAAAAAAATTTTGTAAGAAATTTTGAAAAAAAATTTTGAAAAAAAATTTTGAAAAAAAATTTTGAAAAAAAATTTTGTAAAAAAATTTTGAAAAAAATTTGAAAAAAAATTTTGAAAAAAAATGTTGAAAAAAAATTTTGAAAAAAAATTCTGAAAAAAAATTTTGAAAAAAAATTTGAAAAAAAATTTGAAAAACATTTTGAAAAAAAATTTGAAAAAAAATTTTGAAAGAAAATTTGAAAAAAAATTTTGAAAAAAAATTTTGAAAAAAAATTTTGAAAAAAAATTTTGAAAAAAAATTTGGAAAAAAAATTTTGAAAAAAAATTACGAAAAAAAATTTCGAAAAAAAATTTCGAAAAAAAAATTTCGAAAAAAAATTTTGAAAAAAAATTTTGAAAAAAAATTTTGAAAAAAAATTTTGAAAAAAAATTTTGAAAAAAAATTTTGAAAAAAAAATTTGAAAAAAAATTTTGAAAAAAAATTTTGAAAAAAAATTTTAGAAAAAAATTTTGAAAAAAAATTTTGAAAAAAAATTTTGAAAAAAAATTTTGAAAAAAAATTTTGAAAAAAAAGTTTGAAAAAAAATTTTGAAAAAAAATTTTGAAAAAAAAATTTGAAAAAAAATTTTGAAAAAAAATTTTGAAAAAAAAATTTTGAAAAAAAATTTCGAAAAAAAATTTCGAAAAAAAATTTCGAAAAAAAAATTCGAAAAAAAATTTCGAAAAAAAATTTCGAAAAAAAAATTTCGAAAAAAAAGTTTGAAAAAAAATTTTCAAAAAAAATTTTCAAAAAAAATTTTGAAAAGAAAATTTTGAAAAAAAATTTTGAAAAAAAATTTTGAAAAAAAAATTTGAAAAAAAATTTTGAAAAAAAATTTTGAAAAAAAATTAAGAAAAAAAATTTGAAAAAAATTTTGAAAAAAAATTTTGAAAAAAAATTTTGAAAAAAAATTTTGAAAAAAAATTTTGAAAAAAAATTTTGAAAAAAAATTTTGAAAAAAAATTTTGAAAAAAAATTTTGAAAAAAAATTTGAAAAAAAATTTTGAAAAAAAATTTTGAAAAAAAATTTTGAAAAAAAATTTTGAAAAAAAATTTTGAAAAAAAATTTTGAAAAAAAATTTTGAAAAAAAATTTTGAAAAAAAAATTTGAAAAAAAATTTTGAAAAAAAATTTTTAAAAAAAATTTTGAAAAAAAATTTTGAAAAAAAATTTTGAAAAAAAATTTTGAAAAAAAATTTTGAAAAAAAATTTTGAAAAAAAATTTTGAAAAAAAATTTTAAAAAAATATTTTGAAAAAAAATTTTGAAAAAAAATTTTGAAAAAAAATTTTGAAAAAAAATTTTGAAAAAAAAATTTGAAAAAAAATTTTGAAAAAAAATTTTGAAAAAAAATTTTGAAAAAAAATTTTGAAAAAAAATTTTGAAAAAAAATTTTGAAAAAAAATTTTGAAAACAAAATTTGAAAAAAAATTTTGAGAAAAAATTTTGAAAAATAATTTTGAAAAAAAAATTTGAAAAAAAATTTTGAAAAAAAATTTTGAAAAAAAATTTTGAAAAAAAATTTTGAAAAAAAATTTTGAAAACAAAATTTGAAAAAAAATTTTGAGAAAAAATTTTGAAAAATAATTTTGAAAAAAAATTTGAAAAAAATTTTGAAAAAAAATTTTGAAAAAAAATTTTGAAAAAAAATTTAGAAAAAAAATTTTGAAAAAAAATTTTGAAAAAAAAAATTGAAAAAAAATTGAAAAAAAATTTTGAAAAAAAATTTTGAAAAAAAATTTTGAAAAAAAATTTTGAAAAAAAATTTTGAAAAAAAATTTTGAAAAAAAAATTTGAAAAAAGAATTTGAAAAAAAAATTTGAAAAAAAAATTTTGAAAAAAAAATTTGAAAAAAAATTTTGAAAAAAAATGTTGAAAAAAAATTTTGAAAAAAAATTTTGAAAAAAAATTTTGAAAAAAAATTTGAAAAAAAATTTTGAAAAAAAATTTTGAAAAAAAATTTTGAAAAAAAATTTTGAAAAAAAATAAAAAAAAAATTTTGAAAAAAAATTTTGAAAAAAAATTTTGAAAAAAAATTTCGAAAAAAAATTTTGAAAAAAAATTTTGAAAAAAAAAAAAAAATTTGAAAAAAAATTTTGAAAAAAAATTTTGAAAAAAAATTTTGAAAAAAAATTTTGAAAAAAAATTTTGAAAAAAAATTTTGAAAAAAGAATTCGAAAAAAAAATTTGAAAAAAAAATTTTGAAAAAAAAATTTTGAAAAAAAATTTGAAAAAAAAATTTTGAAAAAAAATTTTGAAAAAAAATTTTGTAAGAAAATTTTGAAAAAAAATTTTGAAAAAAAATTTTGAAAAAAAATTTTGAAAAAAAATTTTGTAAAAAAATTTTGAAAAAAATTTGAAAAAAAATTTTGAAAAAAAATGTTGAAAAAAAATTTTGAAAAAAAATTCTGAAAAAAAATTTTGAAAAAAAATTTTGAAAAAAAAATTTGAAAAAACATTTTGAAAAAAAATTTTGAAAAAAAATTTTGAAAGAAAATTTGAAAAAATATTTTGAAAAAAAATTTTGAAAAAAAATTTTGAAAAAAAATTTTGAAAAAAAAATTTGAAAAAAAATTTTGAAAAAACATTTTGAAAAAAAATTTTGAAAAAAAATTTAAAAAAAATATTTTGAAAAAAACTGTTGAAAAAAAATTTTGAAAAAAAATTTTGAAAAAAAATTTGGAAAAAAAAATTTGAAAAAAAATTTTGAAAAAAAATTTTGAAAAAAAACTGAAAAAAAATTTTGAAAAAAAATTTTGAAAAAAAATTTTGAAAAAAAATTTTGAAAAAAAAATTTGAAAAAAAATTTTGAGAAACAATTTTGAAAAATAATTTTGAAAAAAAAATTTGAAAAAAAATTTTGAAAAAAAATTTTGAAAAAAAAATTTGAAAAAAAATTTTGAAAAAAAATTTTGAAAAAAAAATTTGAAAAAAAATTTTGAAAAAAAATTTTGAAAAAAAATTTTGAAAAAAAATTTTGAAAAAAAATTCTGAAAAAAAATTTTGAAAAAAAATTTTGAAAAAAAAATTTGAAAAAACATTTAGAAAAAAAATTTTGAAAAAAAATTTTGAAAGAAAATTTGAAAAAAAATTTTGAAAAAAAATTTTGAAAAAAAATTTTGAAAAAAAATTTTGAAAAAAAATTTTGAAAAAAAATTTTGAAAAAAAATTTTGAAAAAAAATTTTGAAAAAAAATTTGAAAAAAAATTTGAAAAAAATTTTGAAAAAAAATTTTGAAAAAAAATTTGAAAAAAAATTTTGAAAAAAAATTTTGAAAAAAAATTTTGAAAAAAAATTTCGAAAAAAAATTTTGAAAAAAAATTTTAGAAAAAAATTTTGAAAAAAAATTTTGAAAAAAAATTTTGAAAAAAAATTTTGAAAAAAAATTTTGAAAAAAAATTTTGAAAAAAAATTTTGAAAAAAAATTTTGAAAAAAAATTTTGAAAAAAAATTTTAAAAAAATATTTTGAAAAAAAATTTTGAAAAAAAAATTTGAAAAAAAATTTTGAAAAAAAATTTTGAAAAAAAAATTTGAAAAAAAATTTTGAAAAAAAATTTTGAATTAAAAAATTTTGAAAAAAAATTTTGAAAAAAAATTTTGAAAAAAAATTTTGAAAAAAAATTTTGAAAACAAAATTTGAAAAAAAATTTTGAGAAAAAATTTTGAAAAAAAATTTTGAAAAAAAATTTTGAAAAAAAATTTTGAAAAAAAATTTTGAAAACAAAATTTGAAAAAAAATTTTGAGAAAAAATTTTGAAAAATAATTTTGAAAAAAAAATTTGAAAAAAATTTTGAAAAAAAATTTTGAAAAAAAATTTTGAAAAAAAATTTAGAAAAAAAATTTTGAAAAAAATTTTGAAAAAAAAAATTGAAAAAAAATTGAAAAAAAATTTTGAAAAAAAATTTTGAAAAAAAATTTTGAAAAAAAATTTTGAAAAAAAATTTTGAAAAAAAATTTTGAAAAAAGAATTTGAAAAAAAAATTTGAAAAAAAAATTTTGAAAAAAAAATTTGAAAAAAAATTTTGAAAAAAAATGTTGAAAAAAAATTTTGAAAAAAAATTTTGAAAAAAAATTTTGAAAAAAAATTTGAAAAAAAATTTTGAAAAAAAATTTTGAAAAAAAATTTTGAAAAAAAATTTTGAAAAAAAATAAAAAACAAATTTTGAAAAAAAATTTTGAAAAAAAATTTTGAAAAAAAATTTCGAAAAAAAATTTTGAAAAAAAATTTTGAAAAAAAAAAAAAAATTTGAAAAAAAATTTTGAAAAAAAATTTTGAAAAAAAATTTTGAAAAAAAATTTTGAAAAAAAATTTTGAAAAAAAATTTTGAAAAAAGAATTCGAAAAAAAAATTTGAAAAAAAAATTTTGAAAAAAAAATTTTGAAAAAAAATTTGAAAAAAAAATTTTGAAAAAAAATTTTGAAAAAAAATTTTGAAAAAAAATTTTGTAAGAAAATTTTGAAAAAAAATTTTGAAAAAAAATTTTGAAAAAAAATTTTGAAAAAAAATTTTGTAAAAAAATTTTGAAAAAAAATTTTGAAAAAAATTTGAAAAAAAATTTTGAAAAAAAATGTTGAAAAAAAATTTTGAAAAAAAATTCTGAAAAAAAATTTTGAAAAAAAATTTTGAAAAAAAAATTTGAAAAAACATTTTGAAAAAAAATTTTGAAAAAAAATTTTGAAAGAAAATTTGAAAAAAAATTTTGAAAAAAAATTTTGAAAAAAAATTTTGAAAAAAAATTTTGAAAAAAAAATTTGAAAAAAAATTTTGAAAAAACATTTTGAAAAAAAATTTTGAAAAAAAATTTTAAAAAAATATTTTGAAAAAAACTGTTGAAAAAAAATTTCGAAAAAAAATTTTGAAAAAAAATTTGGAAAAAAAAATTTGAAAAAAAATTTTGAAAAAAAATTTTGAAAAAAAACTGAAAAAAAATTTTGAAAAAAAATTTTGAAAAAAAATTTTGAAAAAAAATTTTGAAAAAAAAATTTGAAAAAAAATTTTGAGAAACAATTTTGAAAAATAATTTTGAAAAAAAAATTTGAAAAAAAATTTTGAAAAAAAATTTTGAAAAAAAAATTTGAAAAAAAATTTTGAAAAAAAATTTTGAAAAAAAAATTTGAAAAAAAATTTTGAAAAAAAATTTTGAAAAAAAATTTTGAAAAAAAATTTTGAAAAAAAATTCTGAAAAAAAATTTTGAAAAAAAATTTTGAAAAAAAAATTTGAAAAAACATTTAGAAAAAAAATTTCGAAAAAAAATTTTGAAAGAAAATTTGAAAAAAAATTTTGAAAAAAAATTTTGAAAAAAAATTTTGAAAAAAAATTTTGAAAAAAAATTTTGAAAAAAAATTTTGAAAAAAAATTTTGAAAAAAAATTTTGAAAAAAAATTTGAAAAAAAATTTGAAAAAAAATTTTGAAAAAAAATTTTGAAAAAAAATTTGAAAAAAAATTTTGAAAAAAAATTTTGAAAAAAAATTTTGAAAAAAAATTTCGAAAAAAAATTTTGAAAAAAAATTTTAGAAAAAAATTTTGAAAAAAAATTTTGAAAAAAAATTTTGAAAAAAAATTTTGAAAAAAAATTTTGAAAAAAAATTTTGAAAAAAAATTTTGAAAAAAAATTTTGAAAAAAAATTTTGAAAAAAAATTTTAAAAAAATATTTTGAAAAAAAATTTTGAAAAAAAAATTTGAAAAAAAATTTTGAAAAAAAATTTTGAAAAAAAAATTTGAAAAAAAATTTTGAAAAAAAATTTTGAATTAAAAAATTTTGAAAAAAAATTTTGAAAAAAAATTTTGAAAAAAAATTTTGAAAAAAAATTTTGAAAACAAAATTTGAAAAAAAATTTTGAGAAAAAATTTTGAAAAATAATTTTGAAAAAAAAATTTGAAAAAAAATTTTGAAAAAAAATTTTGAAAAAAAATTTTGAAAAAAAATTTTGAAAAAAAATTTTGAAAACAAAATTTGAAAAAAAATTTTGAGAAAAAATTTTGAAAAATAATTTTGAAAAAAAAATTTGAAAAAAATTTTGAAAAAAAATTTTGAAAAAAAATTTTGAAAAAAAATTTAGAAAAAAAATTTTGAAAAAAATTTTGAAAAAAAAATTGAAAAAAAATTGAAAAAAAATTTTGAAAAAAAATTTTGAAAAAAAATTTTGAAAAAAAATTTTGAAAAAAAATTTTGAAAAAAAATTTTGAAAAAAGAATTTGAAAAAAAAATTTGAAAAAAAAATTTTGAAAAAAAAATTTGAAAAAAAATTTTGAAAAAAAATGTTGAAAAAAAATTTTGAAAAAAAATTTTGAAAAAAAATTTTGAAAAAAAATTTGAAAAAAAATTTTGAAAAAAAATTTTGAAAAAAAATTTTGAAAAAAAATTTTGAAAAAAAATAAAAAACAAATTTTGAAAAAAAATTTTGAAAAAAAATTTTGAAAAAAAATTTCGAAAAAAAATTTTGAAAAAAAATTTTGAAAAAAAAAAAAAATTTGAAAAAAAATTTTGAAAAAAAATTTTGAAAAAAAATTTTGAAAAAAAATTTTGAAAAAAAATTTTGAAAAAAAATTTTGAAAAAAGAATTCGAAAAAAAAATTTGAAAAAAAAATTTTGAAAAAAAATTTTGAAAAAAAATTTTGAAAAAAAATTTTGAAAAAAAATTTTGAAAAAAAATTTTGAAAAAAAAATTTGAAAAAAAATTTTGAAAAAAAATTTTGAAAAAAAAATTTTGAAAAAAAATTTCGAAAAAAAATTTCGAAAAAAAATTTCGAAAAAAAAATCCGAAAAAAAATTTCGAAAAAAAATTTCGAAAAAAAAATTTCGAAAAAAAAGTTTGAAAAAAAATTTTGAAAAAAAATTTTCAAAAAAAATTTTCAAAAAAAATTTTGAAAAGAAAATTTTGAAAAAAAATTTTGAAAAAAAATTTTGAAAAAAAATTTTGAAAAAAAATTTTGAAAAAAAAATTTGAAAAAAAATTTTGAAAAAAAATTTTGAAAAAAATTAAGAAAAAAAATTTGAAAAAAATTTTGAAAAAAAATTTTGAAAAAAAATTTTGAAAAAAAATTTTGAAAAAAAATTTTGAAAAAAAATTTTGAAAAAAAATTTTGAAAAAAAATTTTGAAAAAAAATTTGAAAAAAAATTTTGAAAAAAAATTTTGAAAAAAAATTTTGAAAAAAAATTTTGAAAAAAAATTTTGAAAAAAAATTTTGAAAAAAAATTTTGAAAAAAATTTAAAAAAAAAATTTTTAAAAAAATTTTGAAAAAAAATTTTGAAAAAAAAATTTTGAAAAAAAATTTTGAAAAAAAATTTTGAAAAAAAAGTTTGAAAAAAAATTTTGAAAAAAAATTTTGAAAAAAAATTTGAAAAAAAATTTTGAAAAAAAATTTTGAAAAAAAATTTTGAAAAAAAATTTTGAAAAAAAATTTTGAAAAAAAAATTTGAAAAAAAATTTTGAAAAAAAATTTTTAAAAAAAATTTTGAAAAAAAATTTTGAAAAAAAATTTTGAAAAAAAATTTTGAAAAAAAATTTTGAAAAAAAATTTTGAAAAAAAATTTTGAAAAAAAATTTTGAAAAAAAATTTTAAAAAAATATTTTGAAAAAAAATTTTGAAAAAAAATTTTAAAAAAAAATTTTGAAAAAAAATTTTGAAAAAAAAATTTGAAAAAAAATTTTGAAAAAAAATTTTGAAAAAAAATTTTGAAAAAAAATTTTGAAAAAAAATATTGAAAAAAAATTTTGAAAAAAAATTTTGAAAACAAAATTTGAAAAAAAATTTTGAGAAAAAATTTTGAAAAATAATTTTGAAAAAAAAATTTGAAAAAAAATTTTGAAAAAAAATTTTGAAAAAAAATTTTGAAAAAAAATTTTGAAAAAAAATTTTGAAAAAAAATTTTGAAAAAAAAATTTGAAAAAAAATTTTGAAAAAAAATTTTGAAAAAAAATTTTGAAAAAAAATTTAAAAAAAAAATTTTGAAAAAAAATGTTGAAAAAAAATTTTGAAAAAAAAATTTGAAAAAAAATTTTGAAAAAAAATTTTGAAAAAAAATTTTGAAAAAAAATTTTGGAAAAAATTTTGAAAAAAAATTTTGAAAAAAATTTTGAAAAAAAATTTTGAAAAAAAATTTTGAAAAAAAATTTAGAAAAAAAATTTTGAAAAAAAATTTTGAAAAAAAAAATTGAAAAAAAATTGAAAAAAAATTTTGAAAAAAAATTTTGAAAAAAAATTTTGAAAAAAAATTTTGAAAAAAAATTTTGAAAAAAAATTTTGAAAAAAAATTTTGAAAAAAGAATTTGAAAAAAAAATTTGAAAAAAAAATTTTGAAAAAAAAATTTGAAAAAAAATTTCGAAAAAAAATGTTGAAAAAAAATTTTGAAAAAAAATTTTGAAAAAAAATTTTGAAAAAAAATTTGAAAAAAAATTTTGAAAAAAAATTTTGAAAAAAAATTTTGAAAAAAAATTTTGAAAAAAATAAAAAAAAAATTTTGAAAAAAAATTTTGAAAAAAAATTTTGAAAAAAAATTTCGAAAAAAAATTTTGAAAAAAAATTTTGAAAAAAAAAAAAAAATTTGAAAAAAAATTTTGAAAAAAAATTTTGAAAAAAAATTTTGAAAAAAAATTTTGAAAAAAAATTTTGAAAAAAGAATTCGAAAAAAAAATTTGAAAAAAAAATTTTGAAAAAAAAATTTTGAAAAAAAATTTGAAAAAAAAATTTTGAAAAAAAATTTTGAAAAAAAATTTTGAAAAAAAATTTTGTAAGAAAATTTTGAAAAAAAATTTTGAAAAAAAATTTTGAAAAAAAATTTTGAAAAAAAATTTTGTAAAAAAATTTTGAAAAAAATTTGAAAAAAAATTTTGAAAAAAAATGTTGAAAAAAAATTTTGAAAAAAAATTCTGAAAAAAAATTTTGAAAAAAAATTTTGAAAAAAAAATTTGAAAAAACATTTTGAAAAAAAATTTTGAAAAAAAATTTTGAAAGAAAATTTGAAAAAAAATTTTGAAAAAAAATTTTGAAAAAAAATTTTGAAAAAAAATTTTGAAAAAAAATTTGGAAAAAAAATTTTGAAAAAAAATTACGAAAAAAAATTTCGAAAAAAAATTTCGAAAAAAAAATTTCGAAAAAAAATTTTGAAAAAAAATTTTGAAAAAAAATTTTGAAAAAAAATTTTGAAAAAAAATTTTGAAAAAAAATTTTGAAAAAAAAATTTGAAAAAAAATTTTGAAAAAAAATTTTGAAAAAAAATTTTAGAAAAAAATTTTGAAAAAAAATTTTGAAAAAAAATTTTGAAAAAAAATTTTGAAAAAAAATTTTGAAAAAAAAGTTTGAAAAAAAATTTTGAAAAAAAATTTTGAAAAAAAAATTTGAAAAAAAATTTTGAAAAAAAATTTTGAAAAAAAAATTTTGAAAAAAAATTTCGAAAAAAAATTTCGAAAAAAAATTTCGAAAAAAAAATTCGAAAAAAAATTTCGAAAAAAAATTTCGAAAAAAAAATTTCGAAAAAAAAGTTTGAAAAAAAATTTTCAAAAAAAATTTTCAAAAAAAATTTTGAAAAGAAAATTTTGAAAAAAAATTTTGAAAAAAAATTTTGAAAAAAAAATTTGAAAAAAAATTTTGAAAAAAAATTTTGAAAAAAAATTAAGAAAAAAAATTTGAAAAAAATTTTGAAAAAAAATTTTGAAAAAAAATTTTGAAAAAAAATTTTGAAAAAAAATTTTGAAAAAAAATTTTGAAAAAAAATTTTGAAAAAAAATTTTGAAAAAAAATTTTGAAAAAAAATTTGAAAAAAAATTTTGAAAAAAAATTTTGAAAAAAAATTTTGAAAAAAAATTTTGAAAAAAAATTTTGAAAAAAAATTTTGAAAAAAAATTTTGAAAAAAAATTTTGAAAAAAAAATTTGAAAAAAAATTTTGAAAAAAAATTTTTAAAAAAAATTTTGAAAAAAAATTTTGAAAAAAAATTTTGAAAAAAAATTTTGAAAAAAAATTTTGAAAAAAAATTTTGAAAAAAAATTTTGAAAAAAAATTTTAAAAAAATATTTTGAAAAAAAATTTTGAAAAAAAATTTTGAAAAAAAATTTTGAAAAAAAATTTTGAAAAAAAAATTTGAAAAAAAATTTTGAAAAAAAATTTTGAAAAAAAATTTTGAAAAAAAATTTTGAAAAAAAATTTTGAAAAAAAATTTTGAAAAAAAATTTTGAAAACAAAATTTGAAAAAAAATTTTGAGAAAAAATTTTGAAAAATAATTTTGAAAAAAAAATTTGAAAAAAAATTTTGAAAAAAAATTTTGAAAAAAAATTTTGAAAAAAAATTTTGAAAAAAAATTTTGAAAACAAAATTTGAAAAAAAATTTTGAGAAAAAATTTTGAAAAATAATTTTGAAAAAAAAATTTGAAAAAAATTTTGAAAAAAAATTTTGAAAAAAAATTTTGAAAAAAAATTTAGAAAAAAAATTTTGAAAAAAAATTTTGAAAAAAAAAATTGAAAAAAAATTGAAAAAAAATTTTGAAAAAAAATTTTGAAAAAAAATTTTGAAAAAAAATTTTGAAAAAAAATTTTGAAAAAAAATTTTGAAAAAAAAATTTGAAAAAAGAATTTGAAAAAAAAATTTGAAAAAAAAATTTTGAAAAAAAAATTTGAAAAAAAATTTTGAAAAAAAATGTTGAAAAAAAATTTTGAAAAAAAATTTTGAAAAAAAATTTTGAAAAAAAATTTGAAAAAAAATTTTGAAAAAAAATTTTGAAAAAAAATTTTGAAAAAAAATTTTGAAAAAAAATAAAAAAAAAATTTTGAAAAAAAATTTTGAAAAAAAATTTTGAAAAAAAATTTCGAAAAAAAATTTTGAAAAAAAATTTTGAAAAAAAAAAAAAAATTTGAAAAAAAATTTTGAAAAAAAATTTTGAAAAAAAATTTTGAAAAAAAATTTTGAAAAAAAATTTTGAAAAAAAATTTTGAAAAAAGAATTCGAAAAAAAAATTTGAAAAAAAAATTTTGAAAAAAAAATTTTGAAAAAAAATTTGAAAAAAAAATTTTGAAAAAAAATTTTGAAAAAAAATTTTGTAAGAAAATTTTGAAAAAAAATTTTGAAAAAAAATTTTGAAAAAAAATTTTGAAAAAAAATTTTGTAAAAAAATTTTGAAAAAAATTTGAAAAAAAATTTTGAAAAAAAATGTTGAAAAAAAATTTTGAAAAAAAATTCTGAAAAAAAATTTTGAAAAAAAATTTTGAAAAAAAAATTTGAAAAAACATTTTGAAAAAAAATTTTGAAAAAAAATTTTGAAAGAAAATTTGAAAAAATATTTTGAAAAAAAATTTTGAAAAAAAATTTTGAAAAAAAATTTTGAAAAAAAAATTTGAAAAAAAATTTTGAAAAAACATTTTGAAAAAAAATTTTGAAAAAAAATTTAAAAAAAATATTTTGAAAAAAACTGTTGAAAAAAAATTTTGAAAAAAAATTTTGAAAAAAAATTTGGAAAAAAAAATTTGAAAAAAAATTTTGAAAAAAAATTTTGAAAAAAAACTGAAAAAAAATTTTGAAAAAAAATTTTGAAAAAAAATTTTGAAAAAAAATTTTGAAAAAAAAATTTGAAAAAAAATTTTGAGAAACAATTTTGAAAAATAATTTTGAAAAAAAAATTTGAAAAAAAATTTTGAAAAAAAATTTTGAAAAAAAAATTTGAAAAAAAATTTTGAAAAAAAATTTTGAAAAAAAAATTTGAAAAAAAATTTTGAAAAAAATTTTGAAAAAAAATTTTGAAAAAAAATTTTGAAAAAAAATTCTGAAAAAAAATTTTGAAAAAAAATTTTGAAAAAAAAATTTGAAAAAACATTTAGAAAAAAAATTTTGAAAAAAAATTTTGAAAGAAAATTTGAAAAAAAATTTTGAAAAAAAATTTTGAAAAAAAATTTTGAAAAAAAATTTTGAAAAAAAATTTTGAAAAAAAATTTTGAAAAAAAATTTTGAAAAAAAATTTTGAAAAAAAATTTGAAAAAAAATTTGAAAAAAAATTTTGAAAAAAAATTTTGAAAAAAAATTTGAAAAAAAATTTTGAAAAAAAATTTTGAAAAAAAATTTTGAAAAAAAATTTCGAAAAAAAATTTTGAAAAAAAATTTTAGAAAAAAATTTTGAAAAAAAATTTTGAAAAAAAATTTTGAAAAAAAATTTTGAAAAAAAATTTTGAAAAAAAATTTTGAAAAAAAATTTTGAAAAAAAATTTTGAAAAAAAATTTTGAAAAAAAATTTTAAAAAAATATTTTGAAAAAAAATTTTGAAAAAAAAATTTGAAAAAAAATTTTGAAAAAAAATTTTGAAAAAAAAATTTGAAAAAAAATTTTGAAAAAAAATTTTGAATTAAAAAATTTTGAAAAAAAATTTTGAAAAAAAATTTTGAAAAAAAATTTTGAAAAAAAATTTTGAAAACAAAATTTGAAAAAAAATTTTGAGAAAAAATTTTGAAAAAAAATTTTGAAAAAAAATTTTGAAAAAAAATTTTGAAAAAAAATTTTGAAAACAAAATTTGAAAAAAAATTTTGAGAAAAAATTTTGAAAAATAATTTTGAAAAAAAAATTTGAAAAAAATTTTGAAAAAAAATTTTGAAAAAAAATTTTGAAAAAAAATTTAGAAAAAAAATTTTGAAAAAAAATTTTGAAAAAAAAAATTGAAAAAAAATTGAAAAAAAATTTTGAAAAAAATTTTGAAAAAAAATTTTGAAAAAAAATTTTGAAAAAAAATTTTGAAAAAAAATTTTGAAAAAAGAATTTGAAAAAAAAATTTGAAAAAAAAATTTTGAAAAAAAAATTTGAAAAAAAATTTTGAAAAAAAATGTTGAAAAAAAATTTTGAAAAAAAATTTTGAAAAAAAATTTTGAAAAAAATTTGAAAAAAAATTTTGAAAAAAAATTTTGAAAAAAAATTTTGAAAAAAAATTTTGAAAAAAAATAAAAAACAAATTTTGAAAAAAAATTTTGAAAAAAAATTTTGAAAAAAAATTTCGAAAAAAAATTTTGAAAAAAAATTTTGAAAAAAAAAAAAAAATTTGAAAAAAAATTTTGAAAAAAAATTTTGAAAAAAAATTTTGAAAAAAAATTTTGAAAAAAATTTTGAAAAAAATTTTGAAAAAAGAATTCGAAAAAAAAATTTGAAAAAAAAATTTTGAAAAAAAAATTTTGAAAAAAAATTTGAAAAAAAAATTTTGAAAAAAAATTTTGAAAAAAAATTTTGAAAAAAAATTTTGTAAGAAAATTTTGAAAAAAAATTTTGAAAAAAAATTTTGAAAAAAAATTTTGAAAAAAAATTTTGTAAAAAAATTTTGAAAAAAATTTGAAAAAAAATTTTGAAAAAAAATGTTGAAAAAAAATTTTGAAAAAAAATTCTGAAAAAAAATTTTGAAAAAAAATTTTGAAAAAAAAATTTGAAAAAACATTTTGAAAAAAAATTTTGAAAAAAATTTTGAAAGAAAATTTGAAAAAAAATTTTGAAAAAAAATTTTGAAAAAAAATTTTGAAAAAAAATTTTGAAAAAAAAATTTGAAAAAAAATTTTGAAAAAACATTTTGAAAAAAAATTTTGAAAAAAAATTTTAAAAAATATTTTGAAAAAAACTGTTGAAAAAAAATTTCGAAAAAAAATTTTGAAAAAAAATTTGGAAAAAAAAATTTGAAAAAAAATTTTGAAAAAAAATTTTGAAAAAAAACTGAAAAAAAATTTTGAAAAAAAATTTTGAAAAAAAATTTTGAAAAAAAATTTTGAAAAAAAAATTTGAAAAAAAATTTTGAGAAACAATTTTGAAAAATAATTTTGAAAAAAAAATTTGAAAAAAAATTTTGAAAAAAAATTTTGAAAAAAAAATTTGAAAAAAAATTTTGAAAAAAAATTTTGAAAAAAAAATTTGAAAAAAAATTTTGAAAAAAAATTTTGAAAAAAAATTTTGAAAAAAAATTTTGAAAAAAAATTCTGAAAAAAAATTTTGAAAAAAAATTTTGAAAAAAAAATTTGAAAAAACATTTAGAAAAAAAATTTCGAAAAAAAATTTTGAAAGAAAATTTGAAAAAAAATTTTGAAAAAAAATTTTGAAAAAAAATTTTGAAAAAAAATTTTGAAAAAAATTTTGAAAAAAAATTTTGAAAAAAAATTTTGAAAAAAAATTTTGAAAAAAAATTTGAAAAAAAATTTGAAAAAAAATTTTGAAAAAAAATTTTGAAAAAAAATTTGAAAAAAAATTTTGAAAAAAAATTTTGAAAAAAAATTTTGAAAAAAATTTCGAAAAAAAATTTTGAAAAAAAATTTTAGAAAAAAATTTTGAAAAAAAATTTTGAAAAAAAATTTTGAAAAAAATTTGAAAAAAAATTTTGAAAAAAAATTTTGAAAAAAATTTTGAAAAAAATTTTGAAAAAAAATTTTGAAAAAAAATTTTAAAAAAATATTTTGAAAAAAAATTTTGAAAAAAAATTTGAAAAAAAATTTTGAAAAAAAATTTTGAAAAAAAAATTTGAAAAAAAATTTTGAAAAAAAATTTTGAATTAAAAATTTTGAAAAAAATTTTGAAAAAAATTTTGAAAAAAATTTTGAAAAAAAATTTTGAAAACAAAATTTGAAAAAAAATTTTGAGAAAAAATTTTGAAAAATAATTTGAAAAAAAAATTTGAAAAAAAATTTTGAAAAAAATTTGAAAAAAATTTTGAAAAAAAATTTTGAAAAAAAATTTTGAAAACAAAATTTGAAAAAAAATTTTGAGAAAAAATTTTGAAAAATAATTTTGAAAAAAAAATTTGAAAAAAATTTTGAAAAAAAATTTTGAAAAAAAATTTTGAAAAAAAATTTAGAAAAAAAATTTTGAAAAAAAATTTTGAAAAAAAAAATTGAAAAAAAATTGAAAAAAAATTTTGAAAAAAAATTTTGAAAAAAAATTTTGAAAAAAAATTTTGAAAAAAAATTTTGAAAAAAAATTTTGAAAAAAGAATTTGAAAAAAAATTTGAAAAAAAATTTTGAAAAAAAATTTGAAAAAAATTTTGAAAAAAATGTTGAAAAAAAATTTTGAAAAAAAATTTTGAAAAAAAATTTGAAAAAAAATTTGAAAAAAAATTTTGAAAAAAAATTTTGAAAAAAAATTTTGAAAAAAATTTTGAAAAAAAATAAAAAACAAATTTTGAAAAAAAATTTTGAAAAAAAATTTTGAAAAAAAATTTCGAAAAAAAATTTTGAAAAAAATTTTGAAAAAAAAAAAAAATTTGAAAAAAAATTTTGAAAAAAAATTTTGAAAAAAAATTTTGAAAAAAAATTTTGAAAAAAATTTTGAAAAAAAATTTTGAAAAAAGAATTCGAAAAAAAAATTTGAAAAAAAAATTTTGAAAAAAAATTTTGAAAAAAATTTGAAAAAAAATTTTGAAAAAAGATTTTGAAAAAAAATTTTGAAAAAAATTTTGTAAGAAAATTTTGAAAAAAATTTTGAAAAAAAATTTTGAAAAAAAATTTTGAAAAAAAATTTTGTAAAAAAATTTTGAAAAAAATTTGAAAAAAAATTTTGAAAAAAAATGTTGAAAAAAAATTTTGAAAAAAAATTCTGAAAAAAAATTTTGAAAAAAAATTTTGAAAAAAAATTTGAAAAACATTTTGAAAAAAATTTTGAAAAAAAATTTTGAAAGAAAATTTGAAAAAAAATTTTGAAAAAAAATTTTGAAAAAAAATTTTGAAAAAAATTTTGAAAAAAAATTTGAAAAAAATTTGAAAAACATTTTGAAAAAAATTTGAAAAAAATTTTAAAAAAATATTTTGAAAAAAACTGTTGAAAAAAAATTTTGAAAAAAAATTTTGAAAAAAATTTGGAAAAAAAAATTTGAAAAAAAATTTTGAAAAAAAATTTTGAAAAAAACTGAAAAAAAATTTTGAAAAAAAATTTTGAAAAAAAATTTTGAAAAAAAATTTTGAAAAAAAAATTTGAAAAAAAATTTTGAGAAACAATTTTGAAAAATAATTTTGAAAAAAAATTTGAAAAAAAATTTTGAAAAAAAATTTTGAAAAAAAAATTTGAAAAAAAATTTGAAAAAAAATTTCATGAAAAAAAAATTTGAAAAAAAATTTTGAAAAAAAATTTTGAAAAAAAATTTTGAAAAAAAATTTTGAAAAAAAATTCTGAAAAAAAATTTTGAAAAAAAATTTTGAAAAAAAATTTGAAAAACATTTAGAAAAAAAATTTCGAAAAAAAATTTTGAAAGAAAATTTGAAAAAAAATTTTGAAAAAAATTTTGAAAAAAATTTTGAAAAAAATTTTGAAAAAAATTTTGAAAAAAAATTTTGAAAAAAAATTTTGAAAAAAATTTGAAAAAAAATTTGAAAAAAAATTTTGAAAAAAATTTTGAAAAAAAATTTGAAAAAAATTTTGAAAAAAAATTTTGAAAAAAATTTTGAAAAAAAATTTCGAAAAAAAATTTCGAAAAAAAATTTTGAAAAAAAATTTTGAAAAAAATTTTGAAAAAAATTTGAAAAAAAATTTTGAAAAAAAATTTTGAAAAAAAATTTTGAAAAAAAATTTTGAAAAAAATTTTGAAAAAAAATTTTGAAAAAAAATTTTAAAAAAATATTTTGAAAAAAATTTTGAAAAAAATTTTGAAAAAAATTTTGAAAAAAAATTTTGAAAAAAAAATTTGAAAAAAATTTTGAAAAAAAATTTTGAAAAAAATTTTGAAAAAAAAATTTTGAAAAAAATTTTGAAAAAAATTTTGAAAAAAATTTTGAAAACAAAATTTGAAAAAAATTTTGAGAAAAAATTTTGAAAAATAATTTTGAAAAAAAAATTTGAAAAAAAATTTTGAAAAAAAATTTTGAAAAAAAATTTTGAAAAAAATTTTGAAAAAAAATTTTGAAAACAAAATTTGAAAAAAAATTTTGAGAAAAAATTTTGAAAAATAATTTTGAAAAAAAAATTTGAAAAAAATTTTGAAAAAAAATTTTGAAAAGAAAATTTTGAAAAAAATTTTGAAAAAAAATTTTGAAAAAAAAATTTGAAAAAAAATTTTGAAAAAAATTTTGAAAAAAATTAAGAAAAAAATTTGAAAAAAATTTTGAAAAAAATTTTGAAAAAAAATTTTGAAAAAAATTTTGAAAAAAAATTTGAAAAAAAATTTTGAAAAAAATTTTGAAAAAAAATTTTGAAAAAAATTTTGAAAAAAATTCTGAAAAAAAATTTTGAAAAAAATTTTGAAAAAAAAATTTGAAAAAACATTTAGAAAAAAAATTTTGAAAAAAAATTTTGAAAGAAAATTTGAAAAAAATTTTGAAAAAAAATTTTGAAAAAAAATTTTGAAAAAAATTTTGAAAAAAAATTTTGAAAAAAAATTTTGAAAAAAAATTTTGAAAAAAAATTTGAAAAAAAATTTGAAAAAAAATTTTGAAAAAAAATTTTGAAAAAAAATTTGAAAAATTTTGAAAAAAAATTTTGAAAAAAAATTTTGAAAAAAAATTTCGAAAAAAAATTTTGAAAAAAAATTTTAGAAAAAAATTTTGAAAAAAAATTTGAAAAAAAATTTTGAAAAAAAATTTTGAAAAAAAATTTTGAAAAAAAATTTGAAAAAAATTTTGAAAAAAAATTTTGAAAAAAAATTTTGAAAAAAAATTTTGAAAAAAAATTTGAAAAAAAAATTTGAAAAAAAATTTGAAAAAAAATTTTGAAAAAAAATTTTGAAAAAAAATTTTGAAAAAAAATTTTGAAAAAAAATTTTGAAAAAAAATTTTGAAAAAAAATTTTGAAAAAAATTTTGAAAAAAAATTTTGAAAAAAAATTTTGAAAAAAAATTTTGAAAAAAAATTTTGAAAAAAAATTTTGAAAAAAAATTTGAAAAAAAATTTTGAAAAAAATTTTGAAAAAAAATTTTGAAAAAAAATTTCGAAAAAAATTTCGAAAAAAAATTTCGAAAAAAAAATTCGAAAAAAAATTTCGAAAAAAAATTTCGAAAAAAAATTTCGAAAAAAAGTTTGAAAAAAATTTTGAAAAAAAATTTTCAAAAAAATTTCAAAAAAAATTTTGAAAAGAAAATTTTGAAAAAAATTTTGAAAAAAATTTTGAAAAAAAATTTTGAAAAAAATTTGAAAATTTGAAAAAAAATTTTGAAAAAAAATTTTGAAAAAAAATTAAGAAAAAAAATTTGAAAAAAATTTTGAAAAAAAATTTTGAAAAAAAATTTTGAAAAAAAATTTTGAAAAAAATTTTGAAAAAAAATTTTGAAAAAAAATTTTGAAAAAAATTTTGAAAAAAATTTTGAAAAAAAATTTGAAAAAAAATTTTGAAAAAAAATTTTGAAAAAAAATTTTGAAAAAAAATTTTGAAAAAAAATTTTGAAAAAAATTTTGAAAAAAAATTTTGAAAAAAATTTAAAAAAAAATTTTAAAAAAAATTTTGAAAAAAAATTTTGAAAAAAAAATTTTGAAAAAAAATTTTGACAAAAAATTTTGAAAAAAAGTTTGAAAAAAATTTTGAAAAAAAATTTTGAAAAAAAAATTTGAAAAAAAATTTTGAAAAAAAATTTTGAAAAAAAATTTTGAAAAAAAATTTTGAAAAAAAATTTTGAAAAAAAATTTGAAAAAAATTTTGAAAAAAATTTTTAAAAAAATTTTGAAAAAAAATTTTGAAAAAAAATTTTGAAAAAAAATTTTGAAAAAAAATTTTGAAAAAAAATTTTGAAAAAAATTTTGAAAAAAAATTTTGAAAAAAATTTTAAAAAATATTTTGAAAAAAATTTTGAAAAAAAATTTTGAAAAAAAATTTTGAAAAAAAATTTTGAAAAAAAATTTGAAAAAAAATTTTGAAAAAAAATTTTGAAAAAAAATTTTGAAAAAAAATTTTGAAAAAAATTTTGAAAAAAATTTTGAAAAAAAATTTTGAAAACAAAATTTGAAAAAAATTTGAGAAAAATTTTGAAAATAATTTTGAAAAAAAATTTGAAAAAATTTTGAAAAAAATTTTGAAAAAAAATTTTGAAAAAAAATTTTGAAAAAAATTTTGAAAAAAATTTTGAAAAAAAATTTGAAAAAAAATTTTGAAAAAAAATTTTGAAAAAAATTTTGAAAAAATTTTAAAAAAATTTTGAAAAAAAATGTTGAAAAAAATTTGAAAAAAAAATTTGAAAAAAAATTTTGAAAAAAAATTTTGAAAAAAAATTTTGAAAAAAAATTTGGAAAAAATTTGAAAAAAAATTTTGAAAAAATTTTGAAAAAAAATTTTGAAAAAAAATTTAGAAAAAAAATTTTGAAAAAAATTTTGAAAAAAAAATTGAAAAAAATTGAAAAAATTTTGAAAAAAATTTTGAAAAAAAATTTTGAAAAAAAATTTTGAAAAAAAATTTTGAAAAAAAATTTTGAAAAAAGAATTTGAAAAAAAAATTTGAAAAAAAATTTTGAAAAAAAATTTGAAAAAAATTTTGAAAAAAAATGTTGAAAAAAAATTTTGAAAAAAAATTTGAAAAAAATTTTGAAAAAAAATTTTGAAAAAAAATTTTGAAAAAAAATTTTGAAAAAAGAATTCGAAAAAAAAATTTGAAAAAAAAATTTTGAAAAAAAATTTTGAAAAAAATTTGAAAAAAAAATTTTGAAAAAAAATTTTGAAAAAAATTTTGAAAAAAATTTTGTAAGAAAATTTTGAAAAAAAATTTTGAAAAAAATTTGAAAAAAAATTTTGAAAAAAAATTTTGTAAAAAAATTTTGAAAAAATTTGAAAAAAAATTTTGAAAAAAATGTTGAAAAAAATTTTGAAAAAAATTCTGAAAAAAAATTTTGAAAAAAAATTTTGAAAAAAAATTTGAAAAAACATTTTGAAAAAAAATTTTGAAAAAAAATTTTGAAAGAAAATTTGAAAAAAAATTTTGAAAAAAAATTTTGAAAAAAAATTTTGAAAAAAAATTTTGAAAAAAAATTTTGAAAAAAAATTTGAAAAAAAATTTTGAAAAAAAATTTCGAAAAAAAATTTCGAAAAAAAATTTCGAAAAAAAATTTGAAAAAAATTTTGAAAAAAAATTTTGAAAAAAAATTTGGAAAAAAAATTTTGAAAAAAAATTACGAAAAAAAATTTCGAAAAAAATTTCGAAAAAAAAATTTCGAAAAAAAATTTTGAAAAAAAATTTTGAAAAAAAATTTTGAAAAAAAATTTTGAAAAAAATTTTGAAAAAAAATTTTGAAAAAAAATTTGAAAAAAATTTTGAAAAAAATTTTGAAAAAAATTTTAGAAAAAAATTTTGAAAAAAAATTTTGAAAAAAAATTTTGAAAAAAAATTTTGAAAAAAAATTTC
>JAXCHB010000514.1:0-30521 GCA_036926305.1 Uropetala carovei
AAAATTTTTTTTCAAAATTTTTTTTCAAAATTTTTTTTCAAAATTTTTTTTCAAAATTTTTTTTTAAAAATTTTTTTTCAAAATTTTTTTTGAAATTTTTTTTTGAAATTTTCTTTCGAAATTTTTTTCGAAATTTTTTTTCAAAATTTTTTTTCAAAATTTTTTTTCAAAATTGTTTTTCAAAATTTTTTTTCAAAATTTTTTTTCAAATTTTTTTTCAAAATTTTTTTTCAAAATTTTTTTTCAAAATTTTTTTTTCAAAATTTTTTTTCAAAATTTTTTTTCAAATTTTTTTTCAAAATTTTTTTTAAAATTTTTTTTCAAAATTTTTTTTCAAAATTTTTTTTCAAAATTTTTTTTCGAAATTTTTTTTCAAATTTTTTTTCAAATTTTTTTTCAAAATTTTTTTTCAAAATTTTTTTTTGAAAATTTTTTTTCAAAATTTTTTTTCAAAATTTTTTTTCAAAATTTTTTTTCAAATTTTTTTTCAAAATTTTTATTCAAAATTTTTTTTCAAATTTTTTTTTTTCAAAATTTTTTTTCAAATTTTTTTTTCAAATTTTTTTTCAAAATTTTTTTTCAAAATTTTTTTTCAAAATTTTTTTTCAAAATTTTTTTTCAAAATTTTTTTTCAAAATTTTTTTTCAAAATTTTTTTCAAAATTTTTTTTCAAATTTTTTTTTTCAAATTTTTTTTTCAAATTTTTTTTTCAAATTTTTTTTTCAAAATTTTTTTTTCAAAATTTTTTTTCAAAATTTTTTTTCAAAATTTTTTTTCAAAATTTTTTTTCAAAATTTTTTTCAAATTTTTTTTTTCAAATTTTTTTTTCAAATTTTTTTTCAAATTTTTTTTTCAAAATTTTTTTTCAAAATTTTTTTTCAAAATTTTTTTTCAAAATTTTTTTTCAAAATTTTTTTTTAAAAATTTTTTTTCAAAATTTTTTTTTGAAATTTTTTTTTGAAATTTTCTTTCGAAATTTTTTTTCGAAATTTTTTTTCAAAATTTTTTTTCAAAATTTTTTTCAAAATTGTTTTTTCAAAATTTTTTTTCAAAATTTTTTTTCAAATTTTTTTTTCAAAATTTTTTTTCAAAATTTTTTTTCAAAATTTTTTTCAAAATTTTTTTTCAAAATTTTTTTTCAAAATTTTTTTTCAAAATTTTTTTCAAAATTTTTTTTCAAAATTTTTTTTCAAAATTTTTTTTCAAAATTTTCTTTCAAAATATTTTTTCAAAATTTTTTTTGAAAATTCTTTTTGAAAATTTTTTTTCGAAATTTTTTTTTCGAAATTTTTTTTCGAAATTTTTTTTCAAATTTTTTTTTCAAAATTTTTTTCGAAATTTTTTTTCAAAATTTTTTTTCAAATTTTTTTTTCAAAATTTTTTTTCAAAATTTTTTTTCAAAATTTTTTTTCAAAATTTTTTTTTCAATATTTTTTTTCAAAATTTTTTTTCAAATTTTTTTTTGAAAATTTTTTGTCAAAATTTTTTTCAAAATTTTTTTTCAAAATTTTTTTTCAAAATTTTTTTTCAAAATTTTTTTTAAAATTTTTTTTCAAAATTTTTTTTCAAAATTTATTTTCAAAATTTATTTTCAAAATTTTTTTTGAAAATTTTTTTTGAAAATTTTTTTTCAAAATTTTTTTTCGAAATTTTTTTTTCGAAATTTTTTTCGAAATTTTTTTTCAAATTTTTTTTCAACATTTTTTTTCAAAATTTTTTTTCAAAATTTTTTTTCAAAATTTTTTTTCAAAATTTTTTTTCAAAATTTTTTTTCAAAATTTTTTTTCAAAATTTTTTTTCAAATTTTTTTTCAAAATTTTTTTTCAAAATTTTTTTTCAAAATTTTTTTTCAAAATTTTTTTTCAAAATTTTTTTTCAAAATTTTTTTTCGAAATTTTTTTTCGAACTTTTTTTCGAAATTTTTTTTCGAAATTTTTTTTCGAAATTTTTTTTCAAAATTTTTTTTCAAAATTTTTTTTCAAATTTTTTTTCAAAATTTTTTTTCAAAATTTTTTTTCAAAATTTTTTTTCAAAATTTTTTTTCAAATTTTTTTTTCAAAATTTTTTTTCAAAATTTTTTTCAAAATTTTTTTTCAAAATTTTTATTCAAATTTTTTTTTCAAAATTTTTTTTCAAAATTTTTTTTTAAAATTTTTTTCAAAATTTTTTTTCAAAATTTTTTTTCAAAATTTTTTTTCAAATTTTTTTTTCAAAATTTTTTTTCAAAATTTTTTTTCAAAATTTTTTTTCAAAATTTTTTTTCAAAATTTTTTTTCAAATTTTTTTTCAAAATTTTTTTTCAAAATTTTTTTTGAAAATTTTTTTTCAAAATTTTTTTTCAAAATTTTTTTTCAAAATTTTTTTTGAAATTTTTTTCAAAATTTTTTTTCAAATTTTTTTTTGGAATTTTTTTTTCAAAATTTTTTTTCAAAATTTTTTTTCAAAATTTTTTTTCAAAATTTTTTTTCAAAATTTTTTTCGAAATTTTTTTTTCAAAATTTTTTTTCAAAATTTTTTTTCAAAATTTTTTTTCAAAATTTTTTTCAAAATTTTTTTTCAAGATTTTTTTTCAAAATTTTTTTTCAAATTTTTTTTTTTTCAAAATTTTTTTTCAAAATTTTTTTTCGAAATTTTTTTTCAAAATTTTTTTTCAAAATTTTTTTTCAAAATTTTTTTTCAAAATTTTTTCAAAATTTTTTTCAAAATTTTTTTTCAAAATTTTTTTTCAAAATTTTTTTTCAAAATTTTTTTTCAAAATTTTTTTTCAAAATTTTTTTCTAAAATTTTTTTTCAAAATTTTTTTTCAAAATTTTTTTTCAAAATTTTTTTTCAAATTTTTTTTCAAAATATTTTTTCAAAATTTTTTTTCAAAATTTTTTTTCAAATTTTTTTTTCAAATTTTTTTTTCAAAATTTTTTTCAAATTTTTTTTCAAATTTTTTTCAAAATTTTTTTTCAAAATTTTTTTTCAAAATTTTTTTTGAAAATTTTTTTTCAAAATTTTTTTTCAAATTTTTTTTTCAAAATTTTTTTTCAAATTTTTTTTTTAAATTTTTTTCAAAATTTTTTTTCAAAATTTTTTTTCAAAATTTTTTTTCAAAATTTTTTTCAAAATTTTTTTTCAAATTTTTTTTCAAATTTTTTTAAAATTTTTTTCAAATTTTTTTTCAAAATTTTTTTCAAAATTTTTTTTCAAAATTTTTTTTCAAAATTTTTTTTCAAAATTTTTTATAAATTTATTTTCAAATTTTTTTTCAAAATTTTTTTTCAAAATTTTTTTTCAAAATTTTTTTTCAAAATTTTTTGTCAAAATTTTTTTTCGAAATTTTTTTTCAAAATTTTTTTTCGGAATTTTTTTTCAAATTTTTTTTCAAAATTTTTTTTCAAAATTTTTTACCAAAATTTTTTCAAAATTTTTTTTCAAATTTTTTTTCAAATTTTTTTTCAAATTTTTTTTCAAAATTTTTTTTCAAATTTTTTTTCAAAATTTTTTTTCAACATTTTTTTTCAAAATTTTTCTTCAAAATTTTTTTTCAAAATTTTTTTTCAAAATTTTTTTTCAAATTTTTTTCAAAATTTTTTTCAAATTTTTTTCAAATTTTTTTCAAAATTTTTTTCGAAATTTTTTTCATAATTTTTTTTCAAAATTTTTTTTCCAAATTTTTTTACAAAATTTTTTTTCAAAATTTTTTTCAAATTTTTTTCAAATTTTTTTTTCAAAATTTTTTTTCAAAATTTTTTTTCAAATTTTTTTCAAAATTTTTTTTCAACATTTTTTTTCAAAATTTTTCTTCAAAATTTTTTTTCAAAATTTTTTTTCAAAATTTTTTTTCAAAATTTTTTTTCAAAATTTTTTTTCAAAATTTTTTTCAAAATTTTTTTCAAAATTTTTTTTCAAAATTTTTTTCGAAATTTTTTTTCAAATTTTTTTTCAACATTTTTTTTCAAAATTTTTTTTCAAAATTTTTTTTCAAAATTTTTTTTCAAAATTTTTTTTCAAAATTTTTTTCAAAATTTTTTTTCAAAATTTTTTTTCAAAATTTTTTTCAAAATTTTTTTTCAAAATTTTTTTTCAAAATTTTTTTTCAAATTTTTTTCAAATTTTTTTTTCAAAATTTTTTTTCAAAATTTTTTTTCAAATTTTTTTTCAAAATTTTTTTTCAACATTTTTTTTCAAAATTTTTTTTCAAAATTTTTTTTCAAAATTTTTTTTCAAAATTTTTTTTCAACATTTTTTTTCAAAATTTTTTTTCAAATTTTTTTCAAAATTTTTTTTCAAATTTTTTTTTCAAATTTTTTTTCAAAATTTTTTTTCAGTTTTTTTCAACATTTTTTTTCAAAATTTTTTTTCAAAATTTTTTTTCAAAATTTTTTTTCAAAATTTTTTTTCAAAATTTTTTTTCAAATTTTTTTTTCAAATTTTTTTTTCAAAATTTTTTTTCAAAATTTTTTTTCAAAATTTTTTTTCAAAATTTTTTTTCAAAATTTTTTTTCTAAACTTTTTTCAATATTTTTTTTCAAAATTTTTTTTCAAAATTTTTTTTCAAAATTTTTTTTCAAAATTTTTTTTCAAATTTTTTTTTCAAAATTTTTTTTCAAAATTTTTTTTCAAATTTTTTTTTCAAATTTTTTTTCAAAATTTTTTTTCAAAATTTTTTTTCAAAATTTTTTTTCAAATTTTTTTTTAAATTTTTTTTTCAAAATTTTTTTTCAAAATTTTTTTTTTAATTTTTTTTAAAATTTTTTTTCAAATTTTTTTTCAAATTTTTTTTCAAAATTTTTTTTCAAAATTTTTTTTCAAAATTTTTTTTCAAAATTTTTTTTCAATATTTTTTTTCAAAATTTTTTTTCAAAATTTTTTTTCAAAAATTTTTTTCGAAATTTTTTTCGAAATTTTTTTTCGAACTTTTTTTCGAAATTTTTTTTCGAAATTTTTTATGAAATTTTTTTTCGAAATTTTTTTTCAAATTTTTTTTCAAATTTTTTTTCAAAATTTTTTTTCAAAATTTTTTTTGAAAATTTTTTTCAAAATTTTTTTTCAAATTTTTTTTCAAAATTTTTTTTCAAATTTTTTTTCAAAATTTTATTCAAAATTTTTTTTCAAATTTTTTTTTCAAAATTTTTTTCAAATTTTTTTTTCAAATTTTTTTTTCAAAATTTTTTTTCAAAATTTTTTTTCAAAATTTTTTTTCAAAATTTTTTTTCAAAATTTTTTTTCAAAATTTTTTTTCAAAATTTTTTTTCAAAATTTTTTTCAAATTTTTTTTTTCAAATTTTTTTTCAAATTTTTTTTTCAAATTTTTTTTTCAAAATTTTTTTTCAAAATTTTTTTTCAAAATTTTTTTTCAAAATTTTTTTCAAAATTTTTTTTCAAAATTTTTTTTCAAAATTTTTTTTTAAAAATTTTTTTCAAAATTTTTTTTGAAATTTTTTTTGAAATTTTCTTTCGAAATTTTTTTTCGAAATTTTTTTTCAAAATTTTTTTTCAAAATTTTTTTTCAAAATTGTTTTTCAAAATTTTTTTTCAAAATTTTTTTCAAATTTTTTTTTCAAATTTTTTTTCAAAATTTTTTTTCAAAATTTTTTTTCAAAATTTTTTTTCAAAATTTTTTTTCAAATTTTTTTTCAAAATTTTTTTTAAAATTTTTTTTCAAATTTTTTTCAAAATTTTTTTCAAAATTTTTTTTCGAAATTTTTTTTCAAATTTTTTTTCAAATTTTTTTTCAAAATTTTTTTTCAAAATTTTTTTTTGAAAATTTTTTTTCAAAATTTTTTTTCAAAATTTTTTTTCAAAATTTTTTTTCAAATTTTTTTTCAAAATTTTTATTCAAAATTTTTTTTCAAATTTTTTTTTTCAAAATTTTTTTTCAAATTTTTTTTTCAAATTTTTTTTTCAAAATTTTTTTTCAAAATTTTTTTTCAAAATTTTTTTTCAAAATTTTTTTTCAAAATTTTTTTTCAAAATTTTTTTTCAAAATTTTTTTTCAAAATTTTTTTTCAAATTTTTTTTTTCAAATTTTTTTTTCAAATTTTTTTTTCAAATTTTTTTTTCAAAATTTTTTTTCAAAATTTTTTTTCAAAATTTTTTTTCAAAATTTTTTTTCAAAATTTTTTTTCAAAATTTTTTTTCAAATTTTTTTTTTAAAAATTTTTTTTCAAAATTTTTTTTTGAAATTTTTTTTTGAAATTTTCTTTCGAAATTTTTTTTCGAAATTTTTTTTCAAAATTTTTTTTCAAAATTTTTTTTCAAAATTTTTTTTCAAAATTTTTTTTCAAATTTTTTTTCAAAATTTTTATTCAAATTTTTTTTTCAAATTTTTTTTTTCAAAATTTTTTTTCAAATTTTTTTTTCAAATTTTTTTTTCAAAATTTTTTTTCAAAATTTTTTTTCAAAATTTTTTTTCAAAATTTTTTTTCAAAATTTTTTTTCAAAATTTTTTTTCAAAATTTTTTTTCAAAATTTTTTTTCAAATTTTTTTTTTCAAATTTTTTTTTCAAATTTTTTTTTCAAATTTTTTTTTCAAAATTTTTTTTCAAAATTTTTTTTCAAAATTTTTTTTCAAAATTTTTTTTCAAAATTTTTTTTCAAAATTTTTTTTTTAATTTTTTTTCAAATTTTTTTTTCAAATTTTTTTTTCAAAATTTTTTTTCAAAATTATTTTTTTAAATTTTTTTTCAAAATTTTTTTTCAAAATTTTTTTTCAAAATTTTTTTTCAAAATTTTTTTTCAAAATTTTTTTTCAAAATTTTTTTCAAAATTTTTTTTTAAAAATTTTTTTTCAAAATTTTTTTTTGAAATTTTTTTTTGAAATTTTCTTTCGAAATTTTTTTTCGAAATTTTTTTTCAAAATTTTTTTTCAAAATTTTTTTTCAAAATTGTTTTTCAAAATTTTTTTTCAAAATTTTTTTTCAAATTTTTTTTTCAAAATTTTTTTTCAAAATTTTTTTTCAAAATTTTTTTTCAAAATTTTTTTTCAAAATTTTTTTTCAAAATTTTTTTTTAAAAATTTTTTTTCAAAATTTTTTTTTGAAATTTTTTTTTGAAATTTTCTTTCGAAATTTTTTTTCGAAATTTTTTTTCAAAATTTTTTTTCAAAATTTTTTTTCAAAATTGTTTTTCAAAATTTTTTTTCAAAATTTTTTTTCAAATTTTTTTTTCAAAATTTTTTTTCAAAATTTTTTTTCAAAATTTTTTTTCAAAATTTTTTTTCAAAATTTTTTTTCAAAATTTTTTTCAAAATTTTTTTTCAAAATCTTTTTTCAAAATTTTTTTCAAAATTTTTTTTCAAATTTTTTTTCAAAATTTTTTTTCAAAATTTTTTTTCAAATTTTTTTTTCAAAATTTTTTTTCAAAATTTTTTTTCAAAATTTTTTTTCAAATTTTTTTTTCAAAATTTTTTTCAAATTTTTTTTCAAAATTTTTTTCAAAATTTTTTTTGAAAATTTTTTTTCAAAATTCTTTTTCAAAATTTTTTTTCAAAATTTTTTTTCAAAATTTTTTTTCAAAATTTTTTTTCGAAATTTTTTTTCAATTTTTTTTTCAAAATTTTTTTTCAAAATTTTTTTCAAATTTTTTTTTCAAAATTTTTTTTCAAAATTTTTTTTCAAAATTTTTTTTCAAAATTTTTTTTCAACATTTTTTTTCAAAATTTTTCTTCAAAATTTTTTTTCAAATTTTTTTTTCAAAATTTTTTTTCAACATTTTTTTTCAAAATTTTTTTCAAATTTTTTTTCAAAATTTTTTTTCAAAATTTTTTTTCAAATTTTTTTTCAAAATTTTTTTTCAAAATTTTTTTTCAAAATTTTTTTTCAAAATTTTTTTTTCTAAATTTTTTTTTTAAATTTTTTTTCAAATTTTTTTTTCAAAATTTTTTTTTGAAATTTTTTTTCAAAATTTTTTTTCAAAATATTTTTTCAAATTTTTTTTTTAAATTTTTTTTCAAAATTTTTTTTCAAAAGTTTTTTTCAAATTTTTTTTTCAAAATTTTTTTTCAAAATTTTTTTTCAAAATTTTTTTTCAAAATTTTTTTCCAAAATATTTTCTCAAAATTTTTTTTCAAATTTTTTTTCAAAATTTTTTTTCAAAATTTTTTTTCAAAATTTTTTTTTTAATTTTTTTTCAAAATTTTTTTTCAAAATTTTTTTTCAAAATTTTTTTTCAAAATTTTTTTTCAAAATTTTTTTTCAAAATTTTTTTTCAAATTTTTTTTCAAAATTTTTTTTCAAAATTTTTTTTCAAAATTTTTTTTCAAAATTTTTTTTCAAAATTTTTTTTCTAAATTTTTTTTCAAAATTTTTTATCAAAATTTTTTTTCGAAATTTTTTTTCAAAATTTTTTTTCAAAATTTTTTTTCAAAAATTTTTTACAAAATTTTTTTTCGAAATTTTTTTTCAAAATTTTTTTCAAATTTTTTTTCAAAATTTTTTTTCAAAATTTTTTTTCAAAATTTTTTTTCAAAATTTTTTTTCAAAATTTTTTTTCAAAATTTTTTTTCAAAATTTTTTTTCAAAAATTTTTTTCAAATTTTTTTCAAAATTTTTTTTCAAAATTTTTTTTCAAAATTTTTTTTCAAAATTTTTTTTCAAAATTTTTTTTCAAAATTTTTTTTCAAAATTTTTTTTCAAAATTTTTTTTCAAAATTTTTTTTCAAAATTTTTTTTCAAAATTTTTTTTCAAATTTTTTTTCAAAATTTTTTTTCAAAATTTTTTTTCAAAATTTTTTTTCAAAATTTTTTTTCAAAATTTTTTTTCAAAATTTTTTTTCGAAATTTTTTTTCGAACTTTTTTTCGAAATTTTTTTTCGAAATTTTTTTTCGAAATTTTTTTTCAAAATTTTTTTTCAAAATTTTTTTTCAAATTTTTTTTCAAAATTTTTTTTCAAAATTTTTTTTCAAAATTTTTTTTCGAAAATTTTTTTTCGAAATTTTTTTTCAAAATTTTTTTTCGGAAATTTTATTCAAAATTTTTTTTCAAAATTTTTTTTCAAAATTTTTTTTCAAAATTTTTTTTCAATTTTTTTTTTCCAAATTTTTTTTGAAATTTTTTTTCAAAATTTTATGTCAAAATTTTTTTTCAAAATTTTTTTTCAAAATTTTTTTTCAAAATTTTTTTTCAAAATTTTTTTTAAAATTTTTTTTCAAAATTTTTTTTCAAAATTTATTTTCAAAATTTTTTTTCAAAATTTTTTTTGAAAATTTTTTTTGAAAATTTTTTTGAAAATTTTTTTTGAAAATTTTTTTTGAAAATTTTTTTTCAAAATTTTTTTTCGAAATTTTTTTTTCGAAATTTTTTTTCGAAATTTTTTTTCAAATTTTTTTTTCGAAATTTTTTTTCGAAATTTTTTTTCAAAATTTTTTTTCAAAATTTTTTTTCAAAATTTTTTTTCAAAATTTTTTTTCAAAATTTTTTTTCAAAATTTTTTTTCAAATTTTTTTTTCAAAATTTTTTTTCAAAATTTTTTTTCAAAATTTTTTTTCAAAATTTTTTTTCAAATTTTTTTTCAAAATTTTTTTTCAAAATTTTTTTTCAAATTTTTTTTCAAATTTTTTTTCAAAATTTTTTTTCAAAATTTTTTTTCAAAATTTTTTTTCAAAATTTTTTTTCAAAATTTTTTTTCAAAATTTTTTTTCAAATTTTTTTTCAAAATTTTTTTTCAAAATTTTTTTTCAAATTTTTTTTTTCAAAATTTTTTTTCAAAATTTTTTTTCAAATTTTTTTTTCAAAATTTTTTTTCAAAATTTTTTTTCAAAATTTTTTTTCAAAATTTTTTTTCAAAATTTTTTTTCAAAATTTTTTTTCAAAATTTTTTTTCAAAATTTTTTTTTAAAATTTTTTTTTCAAAATTTTTTTTTAAAATTTTTTTTCAAAATTTTTTTTTAAAATTTTTTTTCAAAATTTTTTTTTCAAAATTTTTTTTCAAAATTTTTTTTTTTAATTTTTTTTCAAAATTTTTTTTCAAAATTTTTTTTCAAAATTTTTTTTCAAAATTTTTTTTCTAAATTTTTTTTCAAAATTTTTTTTCAAAATTTTTTTTCAAAATTTTTTTTCAAAATTTTTTTTCAAAATTTTTTTTCAAAATTTTTTTTCAAATTTTTTTTTCAAAATTTTTTTTCAAATTTTTTTTCAAAATTTTTTTTCAAAATTTTTTTTCAAATTTTTTTTTCAAAATTTTTTTTCAAAATTTTTTTTCAAATTTTTTTTCAAATTTTTTTTTTCAAAATTTTTTTTCAAAATTTTTTTTCAAAATTTTTTTTCAAAATTTTTTTTCAAAATTTTTTTTCAAAATTTTTTTTCAACATTTTTTTTTTAAATTTTTTTTTTAAATTTTTTTTCAAAATTTTTTTTTTAAATTTTTTTTCAAAATTTTTTTTCAAAATTTTTTTCGAAAATTTTTTTTCGAAATTTTTTTTCAAAATTTTTTTTCGGAAATTTTATTCAAAATTTTTTTTCAAAATTTTTTTAAAAAATTTTTTTCGAAATTTTTTTTCAAAATTTTTTTTCAAAATTTTTTTTCAAAATTTTTTTTCGAAATTTTTTTTCAAAAGTTTTTTCAAAATTGTTTTTCAAAATTTTTTTTCAAAATTTTTTTTCAAAATTTATTTTCGAAATTTTTTTTCAAAATTTTTTTTCAAAATTTTTTTTCAAATTTATTTTTCAAAATTTTTTTTCAAAATATTTTTTTCAAATTTTTTTTTTTAAATTTTTTTTCAAAAAAAAGAAAATTTTTTTTGAAAATTTTTTTTCAAATTTTTTTTTCAAAATTTTTTTTCGAAATTTTTTTTTTCGAAATTTTTTTTCGAAATTTTTTTTCGAAATTTTTTTTCAAATTTTTTTTTTCGAAATTTTTTTTCGAAATTTTTTTTCAAAATTTTTTTTCAAAATTTTTTTTTCAAAATTTTTTTTCAAAACTTTTTTTCAAAATTTTTTTTCAAATTTTTTTTCAAAATTTTTTTTCAAAATTTTTTTTCAAATTTTTTTTTCAAAATTTTTTTTCAAAATTTTTTTTCAAATTTTTTTTCAAATTTTTTTTTTCAAAATTTTTTTTCAAAATTTTTTTTCAAAATTTTTTTTCAAAATTTTTTTTCAAAATTTTTTTTCAACATTTTTTTTTAAAATTTTTTTTTTAAATTTTTTTTCAAAATTTTTTTTTTTAATTTTTTTTCAAAATTTTTTTTCAAAATTTTTTTCGAAAATTTTTTTTCGAAATTTTTTTTCAAAATTTTTTTTCGGAAATTTTATTCAAAATTTTTTTTCAAAATTTTTTTAAAAAATTTTTTTCGAAATTTTTTTTCAAAATTTTTTTTCAAAATTTTTTTTCACAATTTTTTTTTTAAATTTTTTTTCAAAATTTTTTTTCAAAATTTTTTTTCAAAATTTTTTTTCAAAATTTTTTTTCTAAATTTTTTTTCAAAATTTTTTTTCAAAATATTTTTTCAAAATTTTTTTTCAAAATTTTTTTTCAAAATTTTTTTTCAAAATTTTTTTTCAAAATTTTTTTTCAAAATTTTTTTTCAAAATTTTTTTTCAAAATTTTTTTTCAAAATTTTTTTTCAAAATTTTTTTTCAAATTTTTTTTTCAAAATTTTTTTTCAAAATTTTTTTTCAAAATTTTTTTTCAAAATTTTTTTTCAAAATTTTTTTTCAAAATTTTTTTTCAAAATTTTTTTTCAAAATTTTTTTTCAAAATTTTTTTTCAAAATTTTTTTTCAAAATTTTTTTTCGAAATTTTTTTTCAAAAGTTTTTTAAAATTGTTTTTCAAAATTTTTTTTCAAAATTTTTTTTCAAAATTTATTTTCGAAATTTTTTTTCAAAATTTTTTTTCAAATTTTTTTTTCAAATTTTTTTTTCAAATTTTTTTTTCAAAATTTTTTTTCAAAATTTTTTTTCAAATTTTTTTTTTTAAATTTTTTTCAAAATTTTTTTTCAAATTTTTTTTCAAAATTTTTTTTCAAAATTTTTTTTCAAAATTTTTTTTCAAAATTTTTTTTCAAAATTTTTTTTCAAAATTTTTTTTCAAATTTTTTTTCAAAATTTTTTTTCAAATTTTTTTTTCAAAATTTTTTTTCAAAATTTTTTTTCAAAATTTTTTTTTAAAATTTTTTTTCAAAATTTTTTTTCAAAATTTTTTTTCAAATTTATTTTTCAAAATTTTTTTTCAAAATTTTTTTTTCAAATTTTTTTTTTTAAATTTTTTTTCAAAAAAAAGAAAATTTTTTTTGAAAATTTTTTTTCAAATTTTTTTTTCAAAATTTTTTTTCGTAATTTTTTTTTTCGAAATTTTTTTTCGGAATTTTTTTTCAAATTTTTTTTTCGAAATTTTTTTTCGAAATTTTTTTTCAAAATTTTTTTTCAAAATTTTTTTTTTCAAAATTTTTTTTCAAAACTTTTTTTCAAAATTTTTTTTCAAAATTTTTTTTCAAAATTTTTTTTCAAATTTTTTTTTTCAAATTTTTTTTTTCAAATTTTTTTTCAAATTTTTTTTCAAAATTTTTTTTCAAAATTTTTTTTCAAATTTTTTTTTTCAAATTTTTTTTTCAAATTTTTTTTCAAATTTTTTTTTCAAAATTTTTTTTCAAAATTTTTTTTCAAATTTTTTTTTTCAAATTTTTTTTTCAAATTTTTTTTTCAAATTTTTTTTTCAAAATTTTTTTTCAAAATTTTTTTTCAAAATTTTTTTTCAAAATTTTTTTTTAAAAATTTTTTTTCAAAATTTTTTTTTGAAATTTTTTTTTCAAATTTTTTTTCGAAATTTTTTTTTGAAATTTTTTTTCAAAATTTTTTTTCAAAATTTTTTTTCAAAATTGTTTTTCAAAATTTTTTTTCAAAATTTTTTTTCAAATTTTTTTTTCAAAATTTTTTTTCAAAATTTTTTTTCAAAATTTTTTTTCAAAATTTTTTTTCAAAATTTTTTTTCAAAATTTTTTTTCAAAATTTTTTTTCAAAATTTTTTTTCAAAATTTTTTTTGAAAATTTTTTTTGAAAATTTTTTTTCGAAATTTTTTTTTCGCAATTTTTTTTCGAAATTTTTTTTCAAATTTTTTTTTCAAAATTTTTTTTCGAAATTTTTTTTCAAAATTTTTTTTCAAATTTTTTTTTCAAAATTTTTTTTCAAAGTTTTTTTCAAAATTTTTTTTCAAAATTTTTTTTCAAAATTTTTTTTCAATTTTTTTTTTCCAAATTTTTTTTGAAATTTTTTTTCAAAATTTTTTGTCAAAATTTTTTTTCAAAATTTTTTTTCAAAATTTTTTTTCAAAATTTTTTTTCAAAATTTTTTTTAAAATTTTTTTTCAAAATTTTTTTTCAAAATTTATTTTCAAAATTTTTTTTCAAAATTTTTTTTGAAAATTTTTTTTGAAAATTTTTTTTCAAAATTTTTTTTCAAAATTTTTTTTCAAATTTTTTTTCAAAATTTTTTTCAAAATTTTTTTTCAAATTTTTTTTTTCAAATTTTTTTTTCAAATTTTTTTTCAAATTTTTTTTTCAAAATTTTTTTTCAAAATTTTTTTTCAAATTTTTTTTTTCAAATTTTTTTTTCAAATTTTTTTTTCAAATTTTTTTTTCAAAATTTTTTTTCAAAATTTTTTTTCAAAATTTTTTTTCAAAATTTTTTTTTAAAAATTTTTTTTCAAAATTTTTTTTTGAAATTTTTTTTTCAAATTTTTTTTCGAAATTTTTTTTTGAAATTTTTTTTCAAAATTTTTTTTCAAAATTTTTTTTCAAAATTGTTTTTCAAAATTTTTTTTCAAAATTTTTTTTCAAATTTTTTTTTCAAAATTTTTTTTCAAAATTTTTTTTCAAAATTTTTTTTCAAAATTTTTTTTCAAAATTTTTTTTCAAAATTTTTTTTCAAAATTTTTTTTCAAAATTTTTTTTCAAAATTTTTTTTGAAAATTTTTTTTGAAAATTTTTTTTCGAAATTTTTTTTTCGCAATTTTTTTTCGAAATTTTTTTTCAAATTTTTTTTTCAAAATTTTTTTTCGAAATTTTTTTTCAAAATTTTTTTTCAAATTTTTTTTTCAAAATTTTTTTTCAAAGTTTTTTTCAAAATTTTTTTTCAAAATTTTTTTTCAAAATTTTTTTTCAATTTTTTTTTTCCAAATTTTTTTTGAAATTTTTTTTCAAAATTTTTTGTCAAAATTTTTTTTCAAAATTTTTTTTCAAAATTTTTTTTCAAAATTTTTTTTCAAAATTTTTTTTAAAATTTTTTTTCAAAATTTTTTTTCAAAATTTATTTTCAAAATTTTTTTTCAAAATTTTTTTTGAAAATTTTTTTTGAAAATTTTTTTTCAAAATTTTTTTTCAAAATTTTTTTTCGAAATTTTTTTTTCGAAATTTTTTTTCGAAATTTTTTTTCAAATTTTTTTTTCGAAATTTTTTTTCGAAATTTTTTTTCAAAATTTTTTTTCAAAATTTTTTTTCAAAATTTTTTTTTCAAAATTTTTTTTCAAAATTTTTTTTCAAAATTTTTTTTCAAAATTTTTTTTCAAATTTTTTTTTCAAAATTTTTTTTCAAAATTTTTTTTCAAAATTTTTTTTCAAAATTTTTTTTCAAATTTTTTTTCAAAATTTTTTTTCAAAATTTTTTTTCAAATTTTTTTTCAAATTTTTTTTCAAAATTTTTTTTCAAAATTTTTTTTCAAAATTTTTTTTCAAAATTTTTTTTCAAAATTTTTTTTCAAAATTTTTTTTCAAATTTTTTTTCAAAATTTTTTTTCAAAATTTTTTTTCAAATTTTTTTTTTCAAAATTTTTTTTCAAAATTTTTTTTCAAATTTTTTTTTCAAAATTTTTTTTCAAAATTTTTTTTCAAAATTTTTTTTCAAAATTTTTTTTCAAAATTTTTTTTCAAAATTTTTTTTCAAAATTTTTTTTCAAAATTTTTTTTAAAATTTTTTTTTCAAAATTTTTTTTCAAAATTTTTTTTCAAAATTTTTTTTTAAAATTTTTTTTCAAAATTTTTTTTTCAAAATTTTTTTTCAAAATTTTTTTTCAAAATTTTTTTTTTTTAATTTTTTTTCAAAATTTTTTTTCAAAATTTTTTTTCAAAATTTTTTTTCAAAATTTTTTTTCTAAATTTTTTTTCAAAATTTTTTTTCAAAATTTTTTTTCAAAATTTTTTTTCAAATTTTTTTTTCAAAATTTTTTTTCAAATTTTTTTTCAAATTTTTTTTTCAAAATTTTTTTTCAAAATTTTTTTTCAAAATTTTTTTTCAAAATTTTTTTTCAAAATTTTTTTTCAAATTTTTTTTTCAAAATTTTTTTTCAAAATTTTTTTTGAAAATTTTTTTTGAAAATTTTTTTTGAAAATTTTTTTTCAAAATTTTTTTTCAAAATTTTTTTTGAAAATTTTTTTTGAAAATTTTTTTTCAAAATTTTTTTTCAAAATTTTTTTTCGAAATTTTTTTTTCAAAATTTTTTTTCAAAATTTTTTTTCAAAATTTTTTTTCAAAATTTTTTTTCAAAATTTTTTTTCAAGATTTTTTTTCAAAATTTTTTTTCAAATTTTTTTTTTTTTTCAAAATTTTTTTTCAAAATTTTTTTTCGAAATTTTTTTTCAAAATTTTTTTTCAAAATCTTTTTTCAAAATTTTTTTTCAAAATTTTTTTTTTTAAATTTTTTTTCAAAATTTTTTTTCAAATTTTTTTTCAAATTTTTTTTCAAAATTTTTTTTCAAAATTTTTTTTCAAAATTTTTTTTCAAAATTTTTTTTCAAAATTTTATTTCAAAATTTTTTTTCAAAATTTTTTTTCAAAATTTTTTTTCAAAATTTTTTTTCAAAATGTTTTTTCAAAATTTTTTTCTAAAATTTTTTTTCAAAATTTTTTTTCAAAATTTTTTTTCAAAATTTTTTTTCAATTTTTTTTTTCAAAATATTTTTTCAAAATTTTTTTTCAAAATTTTTTTTCAAATTTTTTTTTCAAATTTTTTTTTCAAAATTTTTTTTCAAATTTTTTTTTCAAATTTTTTTTCAAAATTTTTTTTCAAAATTTTTTTTCAAAATTTTTTTTCAAAATTTTTTTTCAAAATTTTTTTTCAAAATTTTTTTTCAAAATTTTTTTTCAAATTTCTTTTTTTAAATTTTTTTTCAAAATTTTTTTTCAAAATTTTTTTCAAAATTTTTTTTCAAAATTTTTTTTCAAAATTTTTTTTCAAAATTTTTTTTCAAAATTTTTTTTCAAATTTTTTTTCAAAATTTTTTTTCAAAATTTTTTTTCAAAATTTTTTTTCAAAATTTTTTTCAAAATTTTTTTTCAAAATTTTTTTTCAAAATTTTTTTTCAAAATTTTTTTTCAAAATTTTTTTTCAAATTTTTTTTCAAAATTTTTTTTCAAAATTTTTTTTCAAAATTTTTTTTCAAAATTTTTTTTCAAAATTTTTTGTCAAAATTTTTTTTCGAAATTTTTTTTCAAAATTTTTTTTCGGAATTTTTTTTCAAAATTTTTTTTCAAAATTTTTTTTCAAAATTTTTTTACCAAAATTTTTTTCAAAATTTTTTTCAAATTTTTTTTTCAAATTTTTTTTCAAAGTTTTTTTCAAAATTTTTTTTCAAATTTTTTTTCAAAATTTTTTTTCAACATTTTTTTTCAAAATTTTTCTTCAAAATTTTTTTTCAAAATTTTTTTTCAAAATTTTTTTTCAAAATTTTTTTTCAAAATTTTTTTTCAAAATTTTTTTTCAAAATTTTTTTTCAAAATTTTTTTTCAAAATTTTTTTTCGAAATTTTTTTTCAAAATTTTTTTTCAAAATTTTTTTTCAACATTTTTTTTCAAAATTTTTTTTCAAATTTTTTTTCAAAATTTTTTTTCAAATGTTTTTTTCAAAATTTTTTTTCAAAATTTTTTTTCAAATTTTTTTTTCAAATTTTTTTTCAAAATTTTTTTTCAAAATTTTTTTTCAAAATTTTTTTTCAAAATTTTTTTTCAAAATTTTTTTTCAAAATTTTTTTTCAAAATTTTTTTTTTAATTTTTTTAAAAATTTTTTTTCAAAATTTTTTTCAAATTTTTTTTCAAAATTTTTTTTCAAAATTTTTTTTCAAAATTTTTTTTCAAAATTTTTTTTCAATATTTTTTTTCAAAATTTTTTTTCAAAATTTTTTTTCAAAATTTTTTTTCGAAATTTTTTTCGAAATTTTTTTATGAAATTTTTTTTCGAAATTTTTTTTCAAAATTTTTTTTCAAAATTTTTTTTCAAATTTTTTTTCAAAATTTTTTTTCAAAATTTTTTTTCAAAATTTTTTTTCAAATTTTTTTTTCAAAATTTTTTTTCAAAATTTTTTTTCAAAATTTTTTTTCAAAATTTTTTTTTTCAAAATTTTTTTCAAATTTTTTTTTCAAAATTTTTTTTAAAAATTTTTTTAAAAATTTTTTTTCAAAATTTTTTTTCAAAATTTTTTTTCAAAATTTTTTTTCAAAATTTTTTTTCAACATTTTTTTTCAAAATTTTTTTTCAAAATTTTTTTTCAAAATTTTTTTTTAAAATTTTTTTTCAAAATTTTTTTTCAAAATTTTTTTTCAAAATTTTTTTTCGAAATTTTTTTTCAAATTTTTTTTCAAATTTTTTTTCAAAATTTTTTTTCAAAATTTTTTTTTGAAAATTTTTTTTCAAAATTTTTTTTCAAAATTTTTTTTCAAAATTTTTTTTCAAATTTTTTTTCAAAATTTTTATTCAAAATTTTATTTCAAATTTTTTTTTTCAAAATTTTTTTTCAAATTTTTTTTTCAAATTTTTTTTTTCAAAATTTTTTTTCAAAATTTTTTTTCAAAATTTTTTTTCAAAATTTTTTTTCAAAATTTTTTTTCAAAATTTTTTTTCAAAATTTTTTTTCAAAATTTTTTTTCAAATTTTTTTTTTCAAATTTTTTTTTCAAATTTTTTTTTCAAATTTTTTTTTCAAAATTTTTTTTCAAAATTTTTTTTCAAAATTTTTTTTCAAAATTTTTTTTCAAAATTTTTTTTTTTAATTTTTTTTCAAATTTTTTTTTCAAATTTTTTTTTCAAAATTTTTTTTCAAAATTTTTTTTTTAAATTTTTTTTCAAAATTTTTTTTCAAAATTTTTTTTCAAAATTTTTTTTCAAAATTTTTTTTCAAAATTTTTTTTCAAAATTTTTTTTCAAAATTTTTTTTCAAAATTTTTTTTAAAAATTTTTTTTCAAAATTTTTTTTTGAAAATTTTTTTTGAAATTTTCTTTCGAAATTTTTTTTCGAAATTTTTTTTCAAAATTTTTTTTCAAAATTTTTTTTCAAAATTGTTTTTCAAAATTTTTTTTCAAAATTTTTTTTCAAATTTTTTTTTCAAAATTTTTTTTCAAAATTTTTTTTCAAAATTTTTTTTCAAAATTTTTTTTCAAAATTTTTTTTCAAAATTTTTTTTCAAAATTTTTTTTCAAAATCTTTTTTCAAAATTTTTTTTCAAAATTTTTTTTCAAAATTTTTTTTCAAAATTTTTTTTCAAAATTTTTTTTCAAATTTTTTTTTCAAAATTTTTTTTCAAAATTTTTTTTCAAAATTTTTTTTCAAATTTTTTTTTCAAAATTTTTTTTCAAATTTTTTTTTCAAAATTTTTTTTCAAAATTTTTTTTGAAAATTTTTTTTGAAAATTTTTTTTCAAAATTTTTTTTCAAAATTTTTTTTCAAAATTTTTTTTGAAAATTTTTTTTGAAAATTTTTTTTCAAAATTTTTTTTCAAAATTTTTTTTCGAAATTTTTTTTTCAAAATTTTTTTTCAAAATTTTTTTTCAAAATTTTTTTTCAAAATTTTTTTTCAAAATTTTTTTTCAAAATTTTTTTTCAAAATTTTTTTTTTCAAAATTTTTTTTCAAATTTTTTTTTCAAAATTTTTTTTAAAAAGTTTTTTCAAAATTTTTTTTAAAAATTTTTTTTCAAAATTTTTTTTCAAAATTTTTTTTCAACATTTTTTTTCAAAATTTTTTTTCAAAATTTTTTTTCAAAATTTTTTTTTTTAATTTTTTTTCAAATTTTTTTTTCAAATTTTTTTTTCAAAATTTTTTTTCAAAATTTTTTTTTTAAATTTTTTTTCAAAATTTTTTTTCAAAATTTTTTTTCAAAATTTTTTTTCAAAATTTTTTTTCAAAATTTTTTTTCAAAATTTTTTTTCAAAATTTTTTTTTAAAAATTTTTTTTCAAAATTTTTTTTTGAATTTTTTTTTGAAATTTTCTTTCGAAATTTTTTTTCGAAATTTTTTTTCAAAATTTTTTTTCAAAATTTTTTTTCAAAATTGTTTTTCAAAATTTTTTTTCAAAATTTTTTTTCAAATTTTTTTTTCAAAATTTTTTTTCAAAATTTTTTTTCAAAATTTTTTTTCAAATTTTTTTTTAAAAATTTTTTTTCAAAATTTTTTTTCAAAATTTTTTTTCAAAATCTTTTTTCAAAATTTTTTTTCAAAATTTTTTTTCAAAATTTTTTTTCAAAATTTTTTTTCAAAATTTTTTTTCAAATTTTTTTTTCAAAATTTTTTTTCAAAATTTTTTTTCAAAATTTTTTTTCAAATTTTTTTTTCAAAATTTTTTTTCAAATTTTTTTTTCAAAATTTTTTTTCAAAATTTTTTTTGAAAATTTTTTTTGAAAATTTTTTTTCAAAATTTTTTTTCAAAATTTTTTTTCAAAATTTTTTTTGAAAATTTTTTTTGAAAATTTTTTTTCAAAATTTTTTTTCAAAATTTTTTTTCGAAATTTTTTTTTCAAAATTTTTTTTCAAAATTTTTTTTCAAAATTTTTTTTCAAAATTTTTTTTCAAAATTTTTTTTCAAAATGTTTTTTCAAAATTTTTTTTTCAAAATTTTTTTTCAAATTTTTTTTTCAAAATTTTTTTTAAAAATTTTTTTCAAAATTTTTTTTCAAAATTTTTTTTCAAAATTTTTTTTCAAAATTTTTTTTCAACATTTTTTTTCAAAATTTTTTTTCAAAATTTTTTTTCAAAATTTTTTTTTAAAATTTTTTTTCAAAATTTTTTTTCAAAATTTTTTTTCAAAATTTTTTTTCGAAATTTTTTTTCAAATTTTTTTTCAAATTTTTTTTCAAAATTTTTTTTCAAAATTTTTTTTTGAAAATTTTTTTTCAAAATTTTTTTTCAAAATTTTTTTTCAAAATTTTTTTTCAAATTTTTTTTCAAAATTTTTATTCAAAATTTTTTTTCAAATTTTTTTTTTCAAAATTTTTTTTCAAATTTTTTTTTCAAATTTTTTTTTCAAAATTTTTTTTCAAAATTTTTTTTCAAAATTTTTTTTCAAAATTTTTTTTCAAAATTTTTTTTCAAAATTTTTTTTCAAAATTTTTTTTCAAATTTTTTTTTTCAAATTTTTTTTTCAAATTTTTTTTTCAAATTTTTTTTTCAAAATTTTTTTTCAAAATTTTTTTTCAAAATTTTTTTTCAAAATTTTATTTCAAAATTTTTTTTCAAAATTTTTTTTTTTAATTTTTTTTCAAATTTTTTTTTCAAATTTTTTTTTCAAAATTTTTTTTCAAAATTTTTTTTTTAAATTTTTTTTCAAAATTTTTTTTCAAAATTTTTTTTCAAAATTTTTTTTCAAAATTTTTTTTCAAAATTTTTTTTCAAAATTTTTTTTCAAAATTTTTTTTCAAAATTTTTTTTCAAAATTTTTTTTTAAAAATTTTTTTTCAAAATTTTTTTTTGAAATTTTTTTTTGAAATTTTCTTTCGAAATTTTTTTTCGAAATTTTTTTTCAAAATTTTTTTTCAAAATTTTTTTTCAAAATTGTTTTTCAAAATTTTTTTTCAAAATTTTTTTTCAAATTTTTTTTTCAAAATTTTTTTTCAAAATTTTTTTTCAAAATTTTTTTTCAAAATTTTTTTTCAAAATTTTTTTTCAAAATTTTTTTTCAAAATCTTTTTTCAAAATTTTTTTTCAAAATTTTTTTTCAAAATTTTTTTTCAAAATTTTTATTCAAAATTTTTTTTCAAATTTTTTTTTCAAAATTTTTTTTCAAAATTTTTTTTCAAAATTTTTTTTCAAATTTTTTTTTCAAAATTTTTTTTCAAATTTTTTTTTCAAAATTTTTTTTCAAAATTTTTTTTGAAAATTTTTTTTGAAAATTTTTTTTGAAAATTTTTTTTCAAAATTTTTTTTCAAAATTTTTTTTCGAAATTTTTTTTCAAAATTTTTTTTCAAAATTTTTTTTCAAAATTTTTTTTCAAAATTTTTTTTCAAAATTTTTTTTCAAGATTTTTCTTCAAAATTTTTTTTCAAATTTTTTTTTTTTTTCAAAATTTTTTTTCAAAATTTTTTTACCAAAATTTTTTCAAAATTTTTTTTCAAATTTTTTTTTCAAATTTTTTTTTCAAATTTTTTTTCAAAATTTTTTTTCAAATTTTTTTTCAAAATTTTTTTTCAACATTTTTTTTCAAAATTTTTCTTCAAAATTTTTTTTCAAAATTTTTTTTCAAAATTTTTTTTCAAAATTTTTTTTCAAAATTTTTTTTCAAAATTTTTTTTCAAAATTTTTTTTCAAAATTTTTTTTCAAAATTTTTTTTCAAAATTTTTTTTCGAAATTTTTTTTCAAAATTTTTTTTCCAAATTTTTTTACAAAATTTTTTTTCAAAATTTTTTTTCAAAATTTTTTTTTCAAATTTTTTTTTGAAATTTTTTTTCAAAATTTTTTTTCAAATTTTTTTTCAAAATTTTTTTTCAAATTTTATTTTCAAAATTTTTTTTTCAAATTTTTTTTTCAAAATTTTTTTTCAAAATTTTTTTTCAAAATTTTTTTTCAAAATTTTTTTTCAAAATTTTTTTTCAAAATTTTTTTTCAAATTTTTTTTTCAAATTTTTTTTTCAAAATTTTTTTTCAAATTTTTTTTCAAAATTTTTTTTCAAAATTTTTTTTCAAATTTTTTTTTTCAAAATTTTTTTTAAAAATTTTTTTTCAAATTTTTTTTTTCAAATTTTTTTTTTCAAATTTTTTTTCAAATTTTTTTTTCAAAATTTTTTTTCAAAATTTTTTTTCAAAATTTTTTTTCAAAATTTTTTTTCAAATTTTTTTTTTCAAATTTTTTTTTCAAATTTTTTTTCAAATTTTTTTTTCAAAATTTTTTTTCAAAATTTTTTTTCAAATTTTTTTTTTCAAATTTTTTTTTCAAATTTTTTTTTCAAATTTTTTTTTCAAAATTTTTTTTCAAAATTTTTTTTCAAAATTTTTTTTCAAAATTTTTTTTCAAAATTTTTTTTCAAAATTTTTTTTCAAAATTTTTTTTCAAAATTTTTTTTCAAATTTTTTTTTCAAAATTTTTTTTCAAATTTTTTTTCAAAATTTTTTTTCAAAATTTTTTTTCAAATTTTTTTTTCAAAATTTTTTTTCAAAATTTTTTTTCAAATTTTTTTTCAAATTTTTTTTTTCAAAATTTTTTTTCAAAATTTTTTTTCAAAATTTTTTTCAAAATTTTTTTTCAAAATTTTTTTTCAAAATTTTTTTTCAAAATTTTTTTTTCAAAATTTTTTTTCAAAATTTTTTTTCAAAATTTTTTTTCAAAATTTTTTTTCAAAATTTTTTTTCAAAATTTTTTTTCAAAATTTTTTTTCAAAATTTTTTTTCAAAATTTTTTTTCAAAATTTTTTTCTAAAATTTTTTTTCAAAATTTTTTTTCAAAATTTTTTTTCGAAATTTTTTTTCAAAATTTTTTTTCGAAATTTTTTTTCAAAATTTTTTTTCAAAATTTTTTTTCAAAATTTTTTTTCAAAATTTTTTTTCAAAATTTTTTTTCAAAATTTTTTTCAAAATTTTGTTTCAAAATTTTTTTTCAAAATTTTTTTTCAAAATTTTTTTTCAAAATTTTTTTTCAAAATTTTTTTTCAAAATATTTTTTCGAAATTTTTTTTCAAAATTTTTTTTCGAAATTTTTTTTCGAAATTTTTTTTCAAAATTTTTTTTCAAAATTTTTTTTCAAAATTCTTTTTGAAATTTTTTTTTGAAAATTTTTTTTCAAATTTTTTTTTCAAAATTTTTTTTCAAAATTTTTTTTCAAAATTTTTTTTCAAATTTTTTTTTCAAAATTTTTTTTCAAAATTTTTTTTCAAAATTTTTTTTCAAAATTTTTTTTTTAAATTTTTTTTTCAAAATTTTTTTTCAAAATTTTTTTTCAAATTTTTTTTTCAAAATTTTTTTTCAAAATTTTTTTTCAAATTTTTTTTTCAAAATTTTTTTTCAAATTTTTTTTTCAAAATTTTTTTTCAACATTTTTTTTCAAAATTTTTTTTCAAAATTTTTTTTCAAAATTTTTTTTCAAAATTGTTTTTCAAAATTTTTTTTCAAAATTTTTTTTCAAAATTCTTTTTGAAATTTTTTTTTCAAAATTTTTTTTCAAAATTTTTTTTCAAATTTTTTTTTTTAAATTTTTTTCAAAATTTTTTTTCAAATTTTTTTTCAAAATTTTTTTTCAAAATTTTTTTTCAAAATTTTTTTTCAAAATTTTTTTTCAAAATTTTTTTTCAAAATTTTTTTTCAAATTTTTTTTCAAAATTTTTTTTCAAATTTATTTTTCAAAATTTTTTTTCAAAATTTTTTTTTCAAATTTTTTTTTTAAAATTTTTTTTCAAAAAAAAGAAAATTTTTTTTGAAAATTTTTTTTCAAATTTTTTTTTCAAAATTTTTTTTCGAAATTTTTTTTTTCGAAATTTTTTTTCGAAATTTTTTTTCGAAATTTTTTTTCAAATTTTTTTTTCGAAATTTTTTTTCGAAATTTTTTTTCAAAATTTTTTTTCAAAATTTTTTTTTTCAAAATTTTTTTTCAAAACTTTTTTTCAAAATTTTTTTTCAAATTTTTTTTCAAAATTTTTTTTCAAAATTTTTTTTCAAATTTTTTTTTCAAAATTTTTTTTCAAAATTTTTTTTCAAATTTTTTTTCAAATTTTTTTTTTCAAAATTTTTTTTCAAAATTTTTTTTCAAAATTTTTTTTCAAAATTTTTTTTCAAAATTTTTTTTCGAAATTTTTTTTCAAAATATTTTTTCAAAATATTTTTTCAAAATTTTTTTTCAAAATTTTTTTTCAAAATTTTTTTTCAAAATTTTTTTTCAAAATTTTTTTTCAAAATTTTTTTTCAAAATTTTTTTTCAAAATTTTTTTTCAAAATTTTTTTTCAAATTTTTTTTTCAAAATTTTTTTTCAAAATTTTTTTTCAAAATTTTTTTTCAAAATTTTTTTTCAAAATTTTTTTTCAAAATTTTTTTTCAAAATTTTTTTTCAAAATTTTTTTTCAAAATTTTTTTTCAAAATTTTTTTTCAAAATTTTTTTTCGAAATTTTTTTTCAAAAGTTTTTTCAAAATTGTTTTTCAAAATTTTTTTTCAAAATTTTTTTTCAAAATTTATTTTCGAAATTTTTTTTCAAAATTTTTTTTCAAATTTTTTTTTCAAATTTTTTTTTCAAATTTTTTTTTCAAAATTTTTTTTCAAAATTTTTTTCAAATTTTTTTTTTAAAATTTTTTTCAAAATTTTTTTTCAAATTTTTTTTCAAAATTTTTTTTCAAAATTTTTTTTCAAAATTTTTTTTCAAAATTTTTTTTCAAAATTTTTTTTCAAAATTTTTTTTCAAATTTTTTTTCAAAATTTTTTTTCAAATTTTTTTTTCAAAATTTTTTTTCAAAATTTTTTTTCAAAATTTTTTTTTAAAATTTTTTTTCAAAATTTTTTTTCAAAATTTTTTTTCAAATTTATTTTTCAAAATTTTTTTTCAAAATTTTTTTTTCAAATTTTTTTTTTAAAATTTTTTTTCAAAAAAAAGAAAATTTTTTTTGAAAATTTTTTTTCAAATTTTTTTTTCAAAATTTTTTTTCGAAATTTTTTTTTTCAAAATTTTTTTTCAAAATTTTTTTTCAAATTTTTTTTTTCAAATTTTTTTTTCAAATTTTTTTTTCAAATTTTTTTTTCAAAATTTTTTTTCAAAATTTTTTTTCAAAATTTTTTTTCAAAATTTTTTTTTAAAAATTTTTTTTCAAAATTTTTTTTTGAAATTTTTTTTTCAAATTTTTTTTCGAAATTTTTTTTCGAAATTTTTTTTCAAAATTTTTTTTCAAAATTTTTTTTCAAAATTGTTTTTCAAAATTTTTTTTCAAAATTTTTTTTCAAATTTTTTTTTCAAAATTTTTTTTCAAAATTTTTTTTCAAAATTTTTTTTCAAAATTTTTTTTCAAAATTTTTTTTCAAAATTTTTTTTCAAAATTTTTTTTCAAAATTTTTTTTCAAAATTTTTTTTCAAAATTTTTTTTCAAAATTTTTTTTCAAAATTTTTTTTCAAAATTTTTTTCAAAATTTTTTTTGAAAATTTTTTTTGAAATTTTTTTTCGAAATTTTTTTTTCGCAATTTTTTTTCGAAATTTTTTTTCAAATTTTTTTTTCAAAATTTTTTTTCGAAATTTTTTTTCAAAATTTTTTTTTCAAATTTTTTTTTCAAAATTTTTTTTCAAAGTTTTTTTCAAAATTTTTTTTCAAAATTTTTTTTCAAAATTTTTTTTCAATTTTTTTTTTCCAAATTTTTTTTGAAAATTTTTTTCAAAATTTTTTGTCAAAATTTTTTTTCAAAATTTTTTTTCAAAATTTTTTTTCAAAATTTTTTTTCAAAATTTTTTTTAAAATTTTTTTTCAAAATTTTTTTTCAAAATTTTTTTTCAAAATTTTTTTTCAAAATTTTTTTTCGAAATTTTTTTTCAAAAGTTTTTTCAAAATTGTTTTTCAAAATTTTTTTTCAAAATTTTTTTTCAAAATTTATTTTCGAAATTTTTTTTCAAAATTTTTTTTCAAATTTTTTTTTCAAATTTTTTTTTCAAATTTTTTTTTCAAAATTTTTTTTCAAAATTTTTTTTCAAATTTTTTTTTTAAAATTTTTTTCAAAATTTTTTTTCAAATTTTTTTTCAAAATTTTTTTTCAAAATTTTTTTTCAAAATTTTTTTTCAAAATTTTTTTTCAAAATTTTTTTTCAAAATTTTTTTTCAAATTTTTTTTCAAAATTTTTTTTCAAATTTTTTTTTCAAAATTTTTTTTCAAAATTTTTTTTCAAAATTTTTTTTTAAAATTTTTTTTCAAAATTTTTTTTCAAAATTTTTTTTCAAATTTATTTTTCAAAATTTTTTTTCAAAATTTTTTTTTCAAATTTTTTTTTTAAAATTTTTTTTCAAAAAAAAGAAAATTTTTTTTGAAAATTTTTTTTCAAATTTTTTTTTCAAAATTTTTTTTCGAAATTTTTTTTTTCGAAATTTTTTTTCGAAATTTTTTTTCGAAATTTTTTTTCAAATTTTTTTTTCGAAATTTTTTTTCGAAATTTTTTTTCAAAATTTTTTTCAAAATTTTTTTTTTCAAAATTTTTTTTCAAAACTTTTTTTCAAAATTTTTTTTCAAAATTTTTTTTCAAAATTTTTTTTCAAATTTTTTTTTTCAAATTTTTTTTTTCAAATTTTTTTTCAAATTTTTTTTTCAAAATTTTTTTTCAAAATTTTTTTTCAAAATTTTTTTTCAAATTTTTTTTTTCAAATTTTTTTTTCAAATTTTTTTTCAAATTTTTTTTTCAAAATTTTTTTTCAAAATTTTTTTTCAAATTTTTTTTTTCAAATTTTTTTTTCAAATTTTTTTTTCAAATTTTTTTTTCAAAATTTTTTTTCAAAATTTTTTTTCAAAATTTTTTTTCAAAATTTTTTTTTAAAAATTTTTTTTCAAAATTTTTTTTTGAAATTTTTTTTTCAAATTTTTTTTCGAAATTTTTTTTCGAAATTTTTTTTCAAAATTTTTTTTCAAAATTTTTTTTCAAAATTGTTTTTCAAAATTTTTTTTCAAAATTTTTTTTCAAATTTTTTTTTCAAAATTTTTTTTCAAAATTTTTTTTCAAAATTTTTTTTCAAAATTTTTTTTCAAAATTTTTTTTCAAAATTTTTTTTCAAAATTTTTTTTCAAAATTTTTTTTCAAAATTTTTTTTCAAAATTTTTTTTCAAAATTTTTTTTCAAAATTTTTTTTCAAAATTTTTTTTGAAAATTTTTTTTGAAAATTTTTTTTCGAAATTTTTTTTTCGCAATTTTTTTTCGAAATTTTTTTTCAAATTTTTTTTTCAAAATTTTTTTTCGAAATTTTTTTTCAAAATTTTTTTTTCAAATTTTTTTTTCAAAATTTTTTTTCAAAGTTTTTTTCAAAATTTTTTTTCAAAATTTTTTTTCAAAATTTTTTTTCAATTTTTTTTTTCCAAATTTTTTTTGAAAATTTTTTTCAAAATTTTTTGTCAAAATTTTTTTTCAAAATTTTTTTTCAAAATTTTTTTTCAAAATTTTTTTTCAAAATTTTTTTTAAAATTTTTTTTCAAAATTTTTTTTCAAAATTTATTTTCAAAATTTTTTTTCAAAATTTTTTTTGAAAATTTTTTTTGAAAATTTTTTTTGAAAATTTTTTTTCAAAATTTTTTTTCGAAATTTTTTTTCGAAATTTTTTTTCAAATTTTTTTTTCGAAATTTTTTTTCGAAATTTTTTTTCAAAATTTTTTTTCAAAATTTTTTTTCAAAATTTTTTTTTCAAAATTTTTTTTCAAAATTTTTTTTCAAAATTTTTTTTCAAAATTTTTTTTCAAATTTTTTTTTCAAAATTTTTTTTCAAAATTTTTTTTCAAAATTTTTTTTCAAAATTTTTTTTCAAATTTTTTTTCAAAATTTTTTTTCAAAATTTTTTTTCAAATTTTTTTTCAAATTTTTTTTCAAAATTTTTTTTCAAAATTTTTTTTCAAAATTTTTTTTCAAAATTTTTTTTTAAAATTTTTTTTCAAAATTTTTTTTCAAATTTTTTTTCAAAATTTTTTTTCAAAATTTTTTTTCAAATTTTTTTTTCAAAATTTTTTTTCAAAATTTTTTTTCAAATTTTTTTTTCAAAATTTTTTTTCAAATTTTTTTTCAAAATTTTTTTTCAAAATTTTTTTTCAAATTTTTTTTTCAAAATTTTTTTTCAAAATTTTTTTTCAAATTTTTTTTCAAATTTTTTTTTTCAAAATTTTTTTTCAAAATTTTTTTTCAAAATTTTTTTTCAAAATTTTTTTTCAGAATTTTTTTTCAACATTTTTTTTTTAAATTTTTTTTTTTAATTTTTTTTCAAAATTTTTTTTTTAAATTTTTTTTCAAAATTTTTTTTCAAAGTTTTTTTCGAAAATTTTTTTTCGAAATTTTTTTTCAAAATTTTTTTTCGGAAATTTTATTCAAAATTTTTTTTCAAAATTTTTTTTCAAAATTTTTTTTCAATTTTTTTTTTCCAAATTTTTTTTGAAATTTTTTTTCAAAATTTTATGTCAAAATTTTTTTTCAAAATTTTTTTTCAAAATTTTTTTTCAAAATTTTTTTTCAAAATTTTTTTTAAAATTTTTTTTCAAAATTTTTTTTCAAAATTTATTTTCAAATTTTTTTTTCAAAATTTTTTTTGAAAATTTTTTTTGAAAATTTTTTTTGAAAATTTTTTTTAAAAATTTTTTTTCGAAATTTTTTTTTCGAAATTTTTTTTCGAAATTTTTTTTCAAATTTTTTTTTCGAAATTTTTTTTCGAAATTTTTTTTCAAAATTTTTTTTCAAAATTTTTTTTCAAAATTTTTTTTCAAAATTTTTTTTCAAAATTTTTTTTCAAAATTTTTTTTCAAAATTTTTTTTCAAATTTTTTTTTCAAAATTTTTTTTCAAAATTTTTTTTCAAAATTTTTTTTCAAAATTTTTTTTCAAATTTTTTTTCAAAATTTTTTTTCAAAATTTTTTTTCAAATTTTTTTTCAAATTTTTTTTCAAAATTTTTTTTCAAAATTTTTTTTCAAAATTTTTTTTCAAAATTTTTTTTCAAAATTTTTTTTCAAAATTTTTTTTCAAATTTTTTTTCAAAATTTTTTTTCAAAATTTTTTTTCAAATTTTTTTTTCAAAATTTTTTTTCAAAATTTTTTTTCAAATTTTTTTTTCAAAATTTTTTTTTAAAATTTTTTTTCAAAATTTTTTTTCAAAATTTTTTTTCAAAATTTTTTTTCAAAATTTTTTTTCAAAATTTTTTTTCAAAATTTTTTTTTAAAATTTTTTTTTCAAAATTTTTTTTTAAAATTTTTTTTCAAAATTTTTTTTTGAAATTTTTTTTCAAAATTTTTTTTTCAAAATTTTTTTTCAAAATTTTTTTTTTTTAATTTTTTTTCAAAATTTTTTTTCAAAATTTTTTTTCAAAATTTTTTTTCAAAATTTTTTTTCTAAATTTTTTTTCAAAATTTTTTTTCAAAATTTTTTTTCAAAATTTTTTTTCAAAATTTTTTTTCAAAATTTTTTTTCAAAATTTTTTTTCAAATTTTTTTTTCAAAATTTTTTTTCAAATTTTTTTTCAAAATTTTTTTTCAAAATTTTTTTTCAAATTTTTTTTTCAAAATTTTTTTTCAAAATTTTTTTCAAATTTTTTTTCAAATTTTTTTTTTCAAAATTTTTTTTCAAAATTTTTTTTCAAAATTTTTTTTCAAAATTTTTTTTCAAAATTTTTTTTCAAAATTTTTTTTCAACATTTTTTTTTTAAATTTTTTTTTTAAATTTTTTTTCAAAATTTTTTTTTTAAATTTTTTTTCAAAATTTTTTTTCAAAATTTTTTTCGAAAATTTTTTTTCGAAATTTTTTTTCAAAATTTTTTTTCGGAAATTTTATTCAAAATTTTTTTTCAAAATTTTTTTAAAAAATTTTTTTCGAAATTTTTTTTCAAAATTTTTTTTCAAAATTTTTTTTCAAAATTTTTTTTCGAAATTTTTTTTCAAAAGTTTTTTCAAAATTGTTTTTCAAAATTTTTTTTCAAAATTTTTTTTCAAAATTTATTTTCGAAATTTTTTTTCAAAATTTTTTTTCAAAATTTTTTTTAAAATTTTTTTTCAAAATTTTTTTTCAAAATTTATTTTCAAAATTTTTTTTCAAAATTTTTTTTGAAAATTTTTTTTGAAAATTTTTTTTGAAAATTTTTTTTCAAAATTTTTTTTCGAAATTTTTTTTCGAAATTTTTTTTCAAATTTTTTTTTCGAAATTTTTTTTCGAAATTTTTTTTCAAAATTTTTTTTCAAAATTTTTTTTCAAAATTTTTTTTTCAAAATTTTTTTTCAAAATTTTTTTTCAAAATTTTTTTTCAAAATTTTTTTTCAAATTTTTTTTCAAAATTTTTTTTCAAAATTTTTTTTCAAAATTTTTTTTCAAAATTTTTTTTCAAATTTTTTTTCAAAATTTTTTTTCAAAATTTTTTTTCAAATTTTTTTTCAAATTTTTTTTCAAAATTTTTTTTCAAAATTTTTTTTCAAAATTTTTTTTCAAAATTTTTTTTTAAAATTTTTTTTCAAAATTTTTTTTCAAATTTTTTTTCAAAATTTTTTTTCAAAATTTTTTTTCAAATTTTTTTTTCAAAATTTTTTTTCAAAATTTTTTTTCAAATTTTTTTTTCAAAATTTTTTTTCAAATTTTTTTTCAAAATTTTTTTTCAAAATTTTTTTTCAAATTTTTTTTTCAAAATTTTTTTTCAAAATTTTTTTTCAAATTTTTTTTCAAA
>JAXCHB010000515.1:0-70000 GCA_036926305.1 Uropetala carovei
GGTTTCGTTTCTGTATGCCACTTTGATACCAAATGGCGAACGATTTGATTATCGAACGTCAGGTATTTTTCCGCGTCCTGCAATTGTAATGCAGGGATGAGTGTAGACTACTTTGAATTTGCACTTTAAAATTACTTAAAGTCACGGTACGAACTTGAGACTTGGATGATTCTTTGCGGGAAAGAACAGAGTTTATTTTCATTGAAGGCAGATTCCGAATTCTGGTAGAATTCGTGTAGAAATGCGGTTAGAATGAATAAAATACTCGATTTTATCGGTTTTATTACAATACCGATTATAAGCTACCATGACAACTCCCATTGTCGCCGAAATTGAGGGTTCAATGCATTAATATGGGAGGGAGAGAGGGGGAGGGAGATGGAGAGAGTGGGAGAGAGGGGAGGGAGGGAGGGAGGGGGAGGGGGAGAGGGGAGGGAGTTTATTTTCGATTTTTCACAATGCAAGATTTTCTTCCTTCATTCATCAAAATAGGTAAATGCGGAGCGGTTTTCTTCATTTTTGCTTTATTTAATAGTTAAAACTGTGTGCTATCTTATTCTTGCGATGCTTACAAGTTAACACGATGGGAAGTTTTAGATTCAATAAATCCGTCGAAATTCTGCTACTTTAGAATAATGTCGAATTTGACTGCGTTAAATTACGAAAACCAAAGCTGAATTACTTAAAAATAATAATAATTAATACTTGGAATGAGCTTATGAATATAATTACATTACGTGAATGACTTGTAGTACGCACAATAAATTTTTAACAGTAATTGCAGTGGGCCGAAGTTAACATAAAAACTCTGATAAACATTCATTACTTTATATAGCTTTCCAATTCTGTTTTTCTTTCTGTCTGTGTGTAACGCTTTCAGAATCTTTCAATATATCTCAGCAATGAAAGCAGCTAGAGAAATGAAATTTGGCGTGTTCTTAGATGAGCACATTAACTACGATAAAATGTTATCACTTTTACTTAAAGTATCCTAGGTTCGACTCTAGACATCCTTTTATACTGCCATTTAAAAAGCACGGGAAAAAACGATTTTGACCGTGCAGACATTTTTTTCTTTCGCTCATTAAAATACTTAAATATTAACTTAGAAACTTCGAACTAAAAATAGAAGACGAACGAAATTTTAATTTATTTCACTGCAGCGGTCTTTTATTGTATCTTGACCTTTAAAATTTTTAAAAAAAACGTAAAATTGGGTATTTTTTGTGATTTTAAGGCTTAATCCGGCAAGAGTTGCTATGCAACATGCATTGCTTTGTTATTAATTAATTAATGAAGTCAGTATATTATAATTTTTAATGTGAACCCGTCAAATGACGGCTTATTATTCTATTATCTGTAATATAAAGACGAAGTTCTGGATGGGTGAGCAAATCATTCGGTAAACTTCCCTAAAAGCTAGAGACGTGAAATTTTGCATGTTGATTAAGTTTGTGGCACAATAAAAGGAAATAATTCCGAAATTGTAAAAATTCCAAAATTTAAGGACCTTTCCGCATCATTTTGGCCCCGTAAGGATGTAAAAATTATAAGGCACCGGCCGCAGTACCGGGCAACGCCCGGGTGAATCTGCCTTAAGGATTGGATGACTTTAAATCAAAATTATTTGGGAACGCGGTGACATAGGCCCACCAAATTTCGTACACGCATTGCAGAAGGGGTAATGTACGACTTGAGTAAAAAAAATTGAAATAAATATGAAAATTTTAAAAAATTTCAAGGGAGTGGAGGGTTATAATGTGGGAAAACAATCTTTTCAGGGATGATACAAAATCATGCGCAAAATCTGAAAGTTGTGGAACTTTTGGTTGTCAAGTTACGAACGGACATACATACAAACACATTAAATTATAAGTTAAGATTTCCAGATGAGTTACATGCTTGAAAGTTTGCATGTTTATAGGAGGTTATTAACAACTTAAGGCATAAATCCGAAATTGCAACAATTCTAAATTTCAGGGGCTGTTTGTCCCGTTTTTTGGCCTCAAACGAGGATAATATTATAAGACAGATAAATAGATGAGATACAGACTTGAAATTAGGTAGGATTATAAGCTATTAATAAAAACCTACGACTAAAAATATTCTAAATTTCAGAAGCTGTCTGCTACATTTTTGCACCTACTTTATATAAGGGTGTTCATACAACGGCAAGGAAATGTACATAACCTTTTGAATTACATGTAATATACAAGAAAATAGGGCATAAATAAACAATAAGAAAGTGATAGGTAATGAAAGTGATCGCATGAATGATGGAAAACATTTAGCAATGCGATTTTATATTAAACAGGATTACTGAAAAAGTTAAAAGGACAGAGAGAGAAAGAGAGGGAGGGAGAGAGGGAGAGGGAGCGGAGGAGGGAGAGGGAGGGAGAGAGAAGGAGACAGAGAGAGAGAGACTGAGATAGGGAGAGAGACACTGAGAGGGAGAGAGACACTGAGAGGGAGAGAGAGAGAGGGAGAGAGACTGACAGAGAGAGAGAGAGAGAGACAGAGAGGGACAGAGAGACTGAGAGAGAGAGAGACTGAGAGAGGGAGAGAGAAAGAGACTGAGAGAGAGAGACTGAGATAGGGAGAGAGAGAGAATGGGAGAGGGAGACTGAGAGAGGGTGACTGATAGAGAGAGAGACTGAAAGAGGGACAGAGAGACCGAGAGAGACTGAGAGAGAGAGACTGAGAGAGGGAGAGAGACTGAGAGAGGGAGAGAGACTGAGAGAGGGAGAGAGAGAGACTGAGAGAGAGAGAGAGATCGAGAGGGACTGAGAGAGGGAGAGAGAAAGAGACTGAGAGAGAGAGACTGAGATAGGGAGAGAGAGACAGAGAGACTGAGAGAGAGGGAGAGGAGAATATAGTTGTGCAAGTGATAAAGAAAATGGTAGAATAAAAGCCATGAAGAGAAAGATAGGAAATGGGAGTTAAAGAGATAGGAAGGAGGAGAGAGAGAAAGAGGAAGAGAGGGGAAGAAAGGAAGAGGAAGAGAGAGAGGAGAAGATAGAGGTAAATAGAGAGGAAGAGAGAAAGGAAGAGATTAAGAAGAGTGAGAGTGGAGGAAAGAGAGAGAGAGAGGAAGGAAGAAAAAGAGGGAGAAAAAGAAAGTGAAAGAGAGACCATGATAAAGAGAGAGGATGGAAGAGGAAGAAGAATTAAGATGTAGCGAGAGAGATAGAGAGAGGCGAAGAGAGAGAGGAATAAAGAGAGGAAGTGAGAGAAAGGAAGAGAGAGGAATAAAGAGAGGAAGATAGAGAGGGAGAGAGAGGAAGAGAGGAATAAAGAGAGGAAGTGAAAGAGAGGAATAAAGAGAGGAATAAAGAGAGAGGAATAAGGAGAGGAAGAGAGAGAGGAAGAGAGGAAGAGAGAGAGGAAGAGAGAGAGGAAGAGAGAGAGGAATAAAGAGAGAGGGGAGGAAGGGAGGAAGAAGAATAAAGATAGGAAGCGTGGGAGATAAAGAGAGAGGGAGGAAGAGAGAGAGAGAGGAAGGGGGGAGGAAGAGAAATGTTCAGTAGGGGAGCTTTTGATGGCGTTCGGAGGAATGGAGTGTGTAGAGAGGGAGAGAGGGAGAGGAAGGGAGGGAGAGGGTTTGGGAGTGGGCGTGTCCACTGGCAATGGAACACACTTCTCAAAAGAGAGGGAGAGAGAGGGAGATTAATGTGTGATTGTCACAGAGGGACACGCCCACTCCTATGAACCAGCCTTCTCTTGGCACTGCCACTAAAAACTTCCCTCTCCCCCCTTCCCAGAATACACTCCGGCCTCTCTCTCCCTCTTTCTCGCCCACGCTATCTCCTCTTCTTCCTTTCTGTCTCTCTATCTTCTCCCTTCTTCCACTCTCTCATTCTCTCTCTTTCTCGTTCTCTTCCTATTTCTCTCTCTTTATCTTCCTCCCTCTCTTCCACCCTTCCTCTCTCTCTCTCTTTTCCCCTCTCTCATACTCTATCTTTTCCTCTCTTACTCTCTCTCTCTTCCTCTTCCACTCTTCCTTTCTTCATCTCTCACTATCTCTCTCTCTCCCTCTCCTCTCTCCCTCTCCTCTCTCTCTTTCTCACTCACTCTCTCCCTATCTGTTTCTCCCTTTATTTTCCACCCTATCTCTCTCTCTCATCCTCTCTTTTCTTCTCTCTTCCTCACTCTCTCTTATTCTCCCGCTTCTTCTCTGTATACCTCTTTTCGTCTCTCTATTCCTCTCCATCTTCCTCTTTCTCTCTGTCCTCATTTTTCCCCTTCTCTTCCTCTCTATCTCCTCTTTAGTTCTCACTCTCTTTCTCTCCCTCATCCCCGCCCTTCTTCTTTCTCTCTTTTCCTCTCTCTATCTTCCTCTCTCTTCCTCTCTTTTCCTCTCCTTTCCTCTCTCTCTTCCACTTCCTCTCTCTTCCTCTCTCTCTCTTTATCCCTTCTTACTCTTCCTCTCTCCCTTCCTCTCTCTTCCTCTCTCTCTCTCCCTCTCTCTCTTCTTCTCTCTCTCTCTTCCTCTCTCTTCCTCTCTCCCTTCCTCTCTCTCTCTCTCTCTCTTCTCTCTCACTCTCTTCCTCTCTCTTCCTCCCTCCCTTCTTCTCTCTCTTCCACTCTCTCCCTTCGTTTCTCTGAGTACATCTCTTTTTCTCTCATTGTAACGACCGGGGATCGAACCAGGGTCTTCCACTTGCCACGCAGACATATTCTACCGCTGAACTACCTTGACAGACTGATTCCCGTGTTTCAGAACGGGAATATTTATTTAGGCTAGCCTTTCTAGTACCGAACAGCCCCGACAGATGTCCTCAAATTAGATACATCGAAGAATTTCAATAAGGCGAGAATGCTTATGCTAGAAAAATGACGGATTAATACGACCCGAAAATCATTATGCGACAGACATGAGCTGTAATTACGTGACATGTGGAAACAGGTGAAAAATACCTTACAATCGTGTAGATGCGGCCCTCTGGAGCGTTTTATGCGGCCCACGAAGCCATGATGGAAAAGTTATCGGTATACTTTAACACAGTTTCCTATTTATCAGTGAAACTGTGGTCCCAGACATATTCCGGTTGAGTTTTAACGCTAGCAAAAAAATTAGCGTTAATTTTCACGTATTTTTCCGATTCTGAACGCGTTTTTACGCTAATTCGATCAAGGATTCGGATTCCGTCTTCGATAAAAATAAACTTTGGTCTTCCCCTCGTAAAACCATCCAAGTCTCGAGTTCGTGCCACGTTTCTAAGTAATTTTAAAATTCAAATGAAAAACAAGCTGCACTCGTCCCTGTGTCATTCAAGTGGAGAAAACGGAAAAAGAAAAAACATTTAAAAAAAAGTAGAATGGTCCACCACATCTGTATAAAAACATGTCTACACCACTTAACTCTTTATTTCGGTCATAATGACATCTTTAACTTGTTTCTACGTGCTTAAGTTGCTGAGATATAAAACAAACAAACATACAAACACGTTACTTTATAGGTATCTCCTAAATGTGACTGTTGTTACTTTCTGGAACATTCCATTTTGTGGATTTTAAGAATATGTTTTTGCGATTCAGTTCAAATTGAAATTGGTGTCACTAAATTTTTATTTTATAACATACATAACACTTAATACTACCCGTCAAATTTGACTGGCACCTACGCTGCAGTAAACTGATAAAAATTACAAAGAATTCATTATATTTAAGAAGATTAACAATTATTTCAAAAACTGGATCGGTTTTTCCAGAAATTGTTACTTACGTATCTTCATAACTCACTTCCTTTAAAATTACATTTCTTCAAAATATTTGTCAATATCAAAGTTTCCATGTAACAAATCATTTGGTATCTTAAAAGTAATCTTCCCTAAGTATATAACACTCTGTATCTATCACTTTATTCCTCTCTCTCTCTTCATCTATCTCTCTCTCTCTTCCTTTCTCTCTTCCTCTCTCTCTCTTCATCTCTCTCTCTCACTTCCTCTCTTTCTCTCTCTCTCTTCCTTTCTCTCTTCCTCTCTCTCTCTTCATCTCTCTCTCTCACTTCCTCTCTTTCTCTCTCTCTCTTCCTTTCTCTCTTCCTCTCTCTCGTCCTCTCTCTTTTCTTATCTCTCTCTTCCTCTCTCTCGTCTTCTCTCTCTTCCTTTCTCTCTTCCTTTCTCTCTTCCTCTCTCTCTTCCTCTCTCTCTTCCTCTCTCTCTTCCTCTCTCTTTTCTTATCTCTCTTCCTTTCTCTCTTCCTCTCTCTTTCTCTCTCTCTTCATCTCTTCCTTTCTCTCTCTCTTCCTCTCTCTCTTCCTCTCTCTCTTCCTCTCTCTCTTCCTCTCTCTCGTCTTCTCTCTCTTCCTTTCTCTCTTCCTCTCTCTTTCTCTCTCTCTTCATCTCTTCCTTTCTCTCTCTCTTCCTCTCTCTCTTCATCTCCCTCTCTTCCTCTCTCTCCCTCTCTCTTCCTCTCCTTTTCTCTCCTTTTCTCTCCTTTTCTCTCTCTCTTTATCTCCCTCTTCCTCTCCCTTCCTTTCTCTCTCTTCCTTTCTCTCTTCATCTCTCTCTTCCTTTCTCTCTTCCCCTCTCTCTCTTCCTCTCTCTCTTCATCTCTCTCTCTTCATCTCCCTCTCTTTCTCTCTCTCCCTCTCTCTTTCTCTCTCTTCATCTCTCTCTCTTCCTCTCTCTCTCTTCATCTCTCTCTCTCCCTCTATTCCTCTCTTCATCTCCCTCTTCCTCTCTTTTCCTCTTTCTATCTCCCTCTCTTTTCCACCTCCATCTCCCCCCTCCCCATCTCCCTCTCTCCCCTCCCTCTCTACCTCCCCTTATCTATAAATTTCCCTCTCCCCCTCCCCTCTCCCCCACGCACACTTCCATTATATCATTTGTCACTCCACTCCCACTCCCTCCCTCCCCTCCAACCTCCCCTCCACCCCCTCCCCTCTCCCTCTTAACCTTCTTCAGCCACGCCCATTACCAGCAAAGATAAAAACCATATAAATGGATCTTAATCCTTTATAAGCTGTCTCCTCCCTCCCCCCTCCCTCCTTCCCCTCCCTCCCTCTCTCCCTCCCTCTCTCCCTCCCTTACACTCTTCCCACTCCACAATTCTCTTTAACCTCTTTCACAATCCACTTATTTTTACCTTTTTAAATCCATTAATTTTCCGGCGAACTCAACCGTGACGCTCCCAACGCCATCTCTACGCCGATCTTCAAAACATACACCTTCAACGAGTCTTCCAAAGTACTATATATATTCTTAGAAATTACATAATTCGCAATATATTGATTGCGTTATTACGAAAAAGCGCTCGTCTAGATTCCCATCGGAAGCCGGTCTCAATGGTGTGTCCAAAGTATTTCCATTGTTGCGACACAGAAAAATTACCTCTTTCCGATAAAAGCCATAAATTTACACTAATTCTACTCTTATTTGAATTCAGTCTTCAAAAGTAAGAAACTATAATTTTTAAGCCACCCCATAGTGAAAGTCTTGAGTTCGTATCTCGACGGGAAATAATTTTAAAACGCAAACATAAAAACCTCTACGCCGAACTCCGTGTTTTCTTATGGGCCAAAAATGGGGAAAAAAGGGGTCAAAATAGCCTCTCAAAATTGCAATTTCGACAATTTTGGAATTTTTCCTTCGGTTGTGACCAAAAACCTATAATCCTCCCAAATTTCAAGTTTCTAGCACATCTGGAAGTGCCTCATAATTTTGTATCCTCCTGTATCTTATGTAAGAAGCGTCTATACTACATCATATATATTAATTTTCAAATTTGTTGCGTTTCCATAGCTACGGTTCAGTTCATACTAGCCACGGTTGCCATGGAAGATAACTAGTTTTCCGTTTCAGGACCGGAATTCCGGTTCGTAAATTCTAGCAGTCTTCATTAAAGTCATAGATAATGAATAACATTCTAAGATTTCATATTAAAGATACCAAAGAGGAAGATTAACCTAATTAATTCAACCCGTGACGTGGAATTTCACGGTTTGGATTATCTGATCTGCGATGCACATCTGTAACGAGGGCAACAGAATCGCCACTGACGACGGCTGCTTAGCTTTCGGGAACCTTGGTTACCACGCAAATCGGTTCCTGCTGATTAAACGATTCCGTATTCGAAATGTCTGTGGAATTATAATATTTTAAAGGTAAACCATCGTTGGAACTCATTTTTACTTTCTCCATGTACGTAGTACAGAGAAAGTATTCTTTTCATTGAAAAAAAAGCACCTTAAGAGTGTCCCTAGAACACGTTTAGACTATTTTCGGAATTATGTGTGTGTGTGTGTAATTGTGGGCGCTCTAACTAGAAAAGTACAAGCCATATCGCTACCAAATTTCATATTTAAAACTTTGGTATGGGCACAAAGAGCTGGTTAGTTTTTGGACAATATCGGTTAACCGAAAGTCGAGGTTTATTCGAAAACCGATTCGGTTTTTCGATATTTCTCCGTCAAAACATCATTATTGTATATACAATTCTATGCAACGGTTATGGAGAATGTAATTTCCTACAACTTTCATTTGAAACAATTTTCCGTAGCGGTTATCGTTTAGGAATTATTTATAAATAATCGGTTTTTTCGGTTTCCGTTAAATATCTCCTTAAAAACATCGTTATTGGTAATCTTCGTAAGGATTGAAGTTGTAGAGAATAATATTCCTATCGGGACCAAACTTTGCAAATTGACTTCATATGACTCTACGAGTAACATGGGGTACCTGGGATTTCCAAAATCAACCCTGGTTCGATTCCAGGAGACAATTTTTTATTTTCCCATAGGTTTACACGGGATTTTCGATTTTTCAAAGTGCAAGGTTTTTTTCCTTCAATAGTTAAAATAGGTAAATATGGACCGATTTTCTTCGTTTTTGCTTTATTCGACGGCTAAAACTCAATAATATCTTGTTATTGCGACGTTTACATGTTACACAGTCGAATCATTCAGAAATACGCAATTGTTTTCGAAATTTTACGGATATTTCGTACTCTATCCGGACGTTGTCAAGGCGACCGTAATTGTTGTCTCCGATTCAATTAATGCCAATTAAACCTTCAAATAGGTGAAAGAATAGCATTTTCGCTTCGAACTGTTGTTTAAGCATCGAAATTAATTATGTATAGCAACGTACATAGTTAGTCTGTTGACTGCATATGGGAAGCGTTTATAACGACAATTCAACGTGTGTACGTTGGAATCTTACCTTTTAGTAAGTAAAACCTTTATATTATACATCTGTAATGCTTACTAACGCACATTTATAATACTGTCGATAGAAGTCACTCGACATAAGTTTGTGGTTGTGAATCAAACGTCTAATCTATTCAAGTCTTTCTAGGAAAGTGAGAAATGCTTCTTTGGTTCATAAAATGACACACGTACCGCACAGCAATATATGGGGCATTTTCTGTAATTAGAAGGTAAGTATGCTTTATCAAAGATTCGATCCCATTTTTAATGTTCTTACAAGTTTACAGTGTAAAGGCGACTTTCTCTTGATCCCGGAAGCTGAAAATTTTAACAGAGGTAGGAAATAATTTCCCGGTGGTAAATAACATTCAAAATTTTAGAAATATTTATTGCTGTGGCTGTTAAAAATTAAACAATGAAATTTATATAAATGCACTCTTAGAGGTGCTACATTGATGAAATTTCGCATAAATGTGGGGTATTCGTGACAAATGATAAAAACCTATGAATGTATTATAATTATAAATTTTAGGGGTTGTTTTTACCCCAATATTTTCGAAACAGAAAAACACGAAATTCAGCTAGTTAAAAATAATTTTTGATGGTAGCTTACCATGTGATTTTTGGCATATGTCTCGGAAGGAGTTACAAGAATTGAGTGGCGTTGCCATCTACTTATTTAGGTGAACGAAAAACTGAAATAGAATTGATGCTGAGCCCTGTATCCATGGATACAGGAACTAATTGAAAAAAATCTGATGTGGCCAACACATGACTTTCTCCATATTTGGAGTATAGTTATTTAAATTATTAGGAATAGCATTATAAGGCAAAATTATTATTTCGTATCGTAAAAGAATACGGTCGTCCTTATTGCCGTAAATTAGGTATATTTTGAATATGTTTACAGAATTCACCGCTACATGGTGTTGGCGCTGTATAGGTACTGGAAATTACGAAAAACGTTGAATATCTCCGAAATGGATGGTTCTACGAAAATTTGTTTCAAACAAAACTTGGAAGAAATATTATTCTCTACAACTTTGGTCCTTACGAAGATTACCAATAACGATGTTTTTAATGAGATATTTGACGAAAACCGAAAAAACCGGTTATTTATAAATAACTCCTAAACAATAACTCCTATAGAAAATTGTTTCAAATAAAAACTGTAGGAAATTACATTCTCTATAACTTTTGTATAGAATTGTATATACAATAATGATGTTTTAACGGATAAATATCGCAAAAACCGAATCGGGTTTCGAATAAACCTCGACTTCCGGTTAACCGTTATTGTCTAAAAACTAATCAGTTCTTTGTGTTCATGCTAAAGTGTTATATATGAAGTTTGGTAACGATATGGCACGTACTTTTTGAGTTAGAGCTCCCACAATAACACACACACACACAGACATCATTCCGAAAATAGTCTAAACGTGTTCTAGAGACCTCAAAACGTGTATTTCCGTTGAAATCTCGAAGTCGATTTATTTCCTGATCACAATACTTTCCCATTACTTCGTATGGAGAAAGTAAAAACAGTCCATCCGTCTCATTAAGGGACGTATTTCAAATAAAACTTTGATTTTGATTTATAACAAATGTTTAATCAAATTCGTAGTATATTAATGTTGATTTCATGCCATATAATAAAATGCCAGATTCTGTTTCCAGGATACATCATTTGGTCGCCAAGTAACGTTTCTTTTATTTAAAAATATGTCAACATTTATAATACGCCGGAAATGATATCCTTTATAATTATTTTAACTTATGATGAATATGTAAATAAACATACCCATTAAAGGATAATTGGTCTACCGGAAGTTGGTTTATTCTGGCAGTTTTACCGTTTTTTTCAAATAGCTCCTTTTGACATCACTTTTACTACATATGTGTCATTACAAAAGTTGTAGATACTGTAATTATCTACATGTTTAGTTCGAAACATTTTTTCATAAACTTGTTAGTTGAAGAGATATTTTCATTTTTGTCGCGAATTTATTTTTAAATGCTCTGCCATGTTGCTATGACGCGATTTTTTGATTGTTGATAGCTGCGAGTGCGCCTCTGACGGAGAACTAATTAAACCATCAATTGTTCAATTCTCCATTCATCGTAAGGGCCTGAGATATCGATCGCTTGTTGCCTTGACAACGGCCGTCCGGGAATTTTCCCGTATTTTTGTGTGATAAGGGAGTCATTTTAAAACCTTCCGCGCCCTTGTATTCATCCATTTAGTCCCATTTTCTACCTCTCTTCCTTTCTTCGAAAACCAAATATTAATTCCTTTGATAATTATCTAGACCGTATTATTGTAATTTTTTTTTTTTTTTTTGGTTGTCAAAACCGCCGCCAGGTGGGAGTGAGGTAGGCAGACGTCGAGGGGGTTTAAAAAAGAAAGATTTGTGGCTTTTTTCGGGTTTTCGTGAGAGTATCAGAAACGATACGCACGCGATGATAAGTATTTCGTCCTAGAATATAATATCAACGGAAGAATTACAGATAGATTATTGTTATTTTCATTTAAAATAACATCACACTTTTACGTATGAAGTATTTCGTCATACACAAAATTTCCAGTGAATATTCTGTTGTTGACGGGCTGTCTTTAGTTAAACTTAAAATAGATGCCTCTCTCTCTCGTATTAAAAGCATTCAAAGCACGTTTATACCCATAAAAGGATTGAATTAAAAACATGATATAGAAGTCTAACAATGGAAGTGGTAGGCAAGGCAACCTCCCGTTAAAAATGGCAAGATTTCCTCAAACTGTGTGAATTAAACTATTACAATGAGAAATTTCGAACTGTAGGCGGAAAAAGACGAACAGAATAAGAAACTCCATAATGTTTTCTTCAAAATGGTTCACATCCGAAGTTCGTAAGACAATTCTTTCTAATTTTAATCTAAAAAAGAATGAAAGCCTGCATGTCGAAATGTCCATTTTTACGTGTCAACTTATTGGAAATGGAAATTATCTCCTGGAATCGAACCCGGGGCTTTGATCTCGAGTTCGATACGTTAAAACGTTTTGTTATTACATCCTAAAGCTATCCTGAAAATTTCATCAAATTCGGTTCAGTCGTTTGCCGGATATTAAGCTTCAAAAAGCATTACACGACAAAGGGACACTGTCTTTTATATTAGTTTCGTGACACACGTTTTGAGGCGCCATTATGGTAAACTTCCAACCTTCTCTCTGTGATATGAATATCGACGACCCTCTAACTCGTAAACTAATGCTCATTTAATCACAAAACTTCATGTTTAAGATTTTTATGAGCAAACGTAGACCTGTAAATGTTTTGGCTTAAGTACCTGTTTATTCTCGCCGTTTTATTATTTTTTCGGAATATCTCCCGTAAAACTGAACGTACATAAATATTCGCCATCATCAAAGTTGTGGAGGATAAATTTCTCTACCAGTTTTGTTTGAAACTTTTTTTCCTAAAAGGTAGTTTAAAAGATTTTTTGGATTTTTCTTCTGAATTTTCTATTACACAGTTAAGCGATGCCACCGCATATGTTTCTATGGCAACATTTTTTTTAATTGTCGACAGCGATGATTTGGGTTTCCAAAGGATAATTTCACGTCGCTCGGCGATATATTTTTAATGGTAGCAACGGCTAAACACTTTGTAAAACTATCGTTTTTTTCTATGTATAGATTAATCAAAACGTATTGAAAAATTATTCACAAGTATACCATACAATTTAAAGAGAGCAATAATGGTATTATGGAGAAATTCATCTGCTATACAAACATGATTTTTTTGGTTGTCATTATTACCTAAGGAATATGAGAAAATTTATTCTTTGTAAGAACTTTGAAAAAATGTTTATGATGGAATATTATTACGAAGGTCCTTAAATATATCTCTGATTTTGACGAAACATAATATTTAGGAATTTACGGGAAAATTCAACGAAAAATTAGCGTAAACGGTGCACGTGACCCGAACAGGGGTACCACTTCACCGGTGACGAACGAACTTTTCCTCACATCTCCGAAAATATCGGTCACGTCGAAAAATGTTTCGACTAAAATTTGTAGAGATGTTTAAAGTCAACATTTTTGGTTTGATACATTTTTACGGTAGGAGGAGCCGTTTTCGAGAAAATTCAACTAGAAAACGGCTTTGAATTTTTGAAACCGTAGCCACGGCAGCCGACCTCCTTAGCAACAGTAGTAAACATTGAACCGCTACAATTGTATTCTACGTAAGTGTAAACGGTATATAATCATACATACATATATATTAAAGTGTATAATTCATTTACTGTGATAGGTAATATTGCTAAAACTCGGAGGAAAATTTAGCTCCGTTACACGTCATGAATATTTATTCGCTTATTTCGTGGAAATAAAGAAAAACCAGGACGACCCGGTCGCCACGGAAACAGGTTCCCTTGACACCAGTAACGAAAAAAAAATCAACTTTTTTCGAGCAAAACCGCGATTTCACCGATTATTTTGATCGGAGATTGATTTCTCCTGGAAAAAAAAGTGTCTGGCATCGCTTTCTCGTGAGCACGTGACGTTCTTGACCTTTTCAAACCAGTACGCGTACGCGCGTGAGAAAATTCTAGATATCTCTCGAAATATCGGCTGTACGGGAAAACGTTTCGAACAAAAGATGTAGATAATCACGGTATCTACAACTTTTACGACGACAACCATTCGCAAAAATCGAGTTTTAAAGGAGATATTAGCGGAAAACGAAAAGTCGACTAGAACGAACGCCATCTTCTGTTCGGCCGGTTTACGTGAAAACCTTATCAGATGCTCACTTACCGATATAAATACAAAATGCGAAGTTCTGTGCTGATACGATGGTTAGTTTTTGAGTTATGGCTCCAAAAACATTCCCGCCACACAGACACGATGAAGAAAATGGTGGACTTGCTCAGCGAACCACGAAATTTCCGTTGAAATCCAGAGTTATGCTCTTCCGCGAACACTTTCATTCATGTTACGCTTGAAGAAAGTCAAAAAAACAAGCATATATATATAAAGAACAAAAACAGAATATTACCGCGATGTCCTGCCTGTACAAACAATAACTCTATGTTTTTTTGCATTGCATTTGTGTGATTCTTATAAAACTGCATTCATGTTAACAATTTTCGGCGATCTGCATGTATGTTTGTTTGTTTGCGACGATGAAAAAAAATTTAAAAAGGTCCCGGGTTCGACTTGAGTTCAAAATATATTTCCGACTTAAAATTTCAGGCGTCAAAAAAAAAATACGCGAAGATTGTCACGGGCAACGATTCGTTCGCGTTGTCACGACGACGGAGAAGGGGTGAGACGTCACCAATAATGCGACGACGGATCTTGCAAAGTTCGCGAAGAAATTAAAGTCTATAATTCCAGACGAACCTTGTTTGCTAATTAATAATATAAATTTCCGCGTTACATTTCTCGGCTGTCACTCCGTCTCGATTTCAAACAGTTTCGTTTTTGTTTAAGCTTGTTACGTCATCGTGTGGTAGTTTACAATTAATTGCGTTATATAATATACCTCCGGCCATCTTGACAACCATTTAAAAAAACCTTTATAAAATGAAAATCAATTGGAATTTTTGGTTTGTTATCAAACATTCTTTCGTCCTGACAAATTTCGGATTTTTAGCCCTTCTAGAAGTATCTAAAATATTTATTTATAATATATGTACACAAGTAGACGGAGCCTTCCGCTAGCATTTAAACCATCTACATAAATGCATTCAGCTGGTTGTCAGGACGATTAACAATTTCCTCTGTTGCGACCCAGATAAATTCCCACATTTTTCCGGATAAGAAAAACTATAACTTTCGCATGAATAAGAACGGAATTCAATTCCGTCTTCATGAAATAAAAAACTACGATCTTTTAGCCATCCTATGGTTTGAGTCACGAGTTCGAATCTAGACGGGGAATATTTTAAAAAGGCAAATATAAAAACCTCTACACGGATTTCCGTCTTTCATTATGGGACGAAAATGGTACCTTTTAAATATGGAATTTTTATCATATCTGATTTTATCCTTTGCGTTTGAATAACAGTCTGTAATCGTGCCAAATTTCAAGAGTCTAGCACGTCTGGAAGTGCCCTAGAATTTGTTTCATACATACATATGTCCCATGAAAGAAGCAGCTATTTATATATACCTACAAAGCGTTTGTATGTATGTATGGATGTATGTATTAATGTATGTTTTTTATAACTCAGTAACTACAGCACGCAGAAAAAATCTGATGTGGCCAACACATGACTTTCTCCATATTTGGGATATATATATATTTAAATTATTATGAATAGCATTATGAGGCAAAATTATCATTTCGTATCGTAAAAGAATACAGTCGTCCTTATTGCCGTAAATTACATTTTGAAAACGTTTACGGAATTCACCGCTACATGGTGGTGGCGCTGTATACAGGAAATTTAAGGATAAGCAAAATATCTCCGAAATGGATGGTTCTACGAAAATTTGTCTCAAACAAAATTTGGAAGAAATATTATTCTCTACAACTTCGGTCCTCGCGAAGATTACCAATAACGAAGTTTTTAAGGAGATATTTGACGGAAACCGAAATAAACGATTATTTATAAATAATTCCCAAACAATAACTGCTATCTAAAATTGTTTCAAATGAAAACTGTAGGAAATTACATTCTCTATAACTTTTGTATAGAATTGTATATACAATAATGATGTTTTAAGGAAGAAATATCGCAAAAACCGAATCGGGTTTCGAATAAACCTTGACTTCCTGTTAACTGTTATTGTCCAAAAACTAATCAGTCCTTTGTGCTCATGCAAAAGTGTTATATATGAAGTTTGGTAACGATATGGCACGTACTTTTTGAGTTAAGAGCTCCCACAATAACATACACACACAGACATCATTCCGAAAATAGTCTAAACTTGTTCTAGGAACCTCAAAACATGTATTTCCGTTGAAATCTCGAAGTCGATTTTTTTCGTGATCACAATACTTTTCCTATACTACGTATGGAGAAAGTGAAAAGTTGAAGGCGTCATTTTAATCGGAATAAAGAGTTAAGTGGTCTAGTCTGTTTTTTAGACCGATTTGATTGAACTTTCTATTTTTTTTAAATATTTTCTTTTTTTCGTTTTCTCCCGAGTGCAGCTTATTTTTTTCATTTGAATTTTAAAATTACTTAGCAACGCGGTACGAACTCGAGACTAGGATGGTTTTACGAAGAAAGGAACAAAGTTTATTTTTATTGAAGACGGAATCCGAATCCTAAATCGAATTAGCGTAAAAATGCATTTACAATCGAAAATATAAGTGATTTTATCAGTTTTATGGCAATGCCAATCATAAGCTACCATGACAACTCCAATTACCGCCGAAAATATTAACGTAAAATCGTTTTTCAATTTCTGTGTGCGCGATTTTGCTTTGTTCACATGGCAACCGAGTATTTGTTGACTTTAGTTGCAATGTTACTAATAAATAGTTTTTAATGATATTTTCCTGTGGTGTAGCTTTATCCGAAGCAAACTGTTTTTTTTTTTTAAACTACGTAAGTAACTTAAATAATTAGACGTAGATTTTTCACAAATTGCGATTTGATGAACCGTTTCGTCGTTTTCAAAGTGTTGTTGATATAAACAATTTTCTGGTAAGAGAACGTTCTCCATTTACTTTTTTGTCTTTCCTTAAGTTAATTAATTTCGTTTGTTCCTTTGGTCGTCCATTTTCTCTTTATTACTGCGTTCTTGCTGGTTTTGCTCACAGTTTCGTCAGTATACTTGGATTCAGGGAGCGCTTAACTCAATAATTATTTTTCCATAAGTTTACACGTAATTTCCGATTTTTCAGAGTTGAATATATTCTTCATTCATCTAAACAGGTAAATGCGGAACGGTTTTCTTCATTTTTGCTTTATTCGACGAATAAAACTGTACGCTATCCTATTCCTGCGAAGTTTACATGTTAAACGTCCCAAGTTTTCAGAAATACGTCATTTGTTTCGAAATTTTGTGGATTTTTCGTACTCTTTCCGGGCGTTGCCAAGGCGGCCGTCATTGTTACCTCCGATTCGGTTAGCTTCAACGAAACTTACAAATAGACGAAAGTTTAGCGTTATTCGATTCGCACTTTTGTTTAAGCAACGAAACGATCGATGTTTTTGGATAGCAACGTAAATAGATGCCGATTATTATTCAGGAAGCGTTTATAACGATTGACGAAAGTAATTGAACCTTCTTTCGTCTACTGAATACTGGAATATTGCATTTTTTGTAAGTGAAATCATTACATTCTACATTATAATGTTTATTAACGTAAATAAGCTCACGTATCCGGTGTACATTTACCGGAGTCGGTGTTCAATCATGGACAACTGTACGTTGCTTTTTCAAGACATAAAAGTAAATATTTCAGCGAGGCATAATTACACAAGAAATGAAGCTGGATTTGGCGAAAGTAATATGATAGGAATTAAAATCATCGTTATATTTGAATGTCATGGCTCGGAAACGGATTGTTACAAGCATATATGATTAATTGTTAGGAAAACCTAATAGTAATTTAAAAAGTATCTACTATATAGGTATTTTAAGGAGTTTGTATGTTGTGCTGTAGTAGCTTCACTAAATCCATCGAAATTCAAAGGGAAATTCTGTTAGTATATTATAGATATAAACTCTTATATTCACCTTTCCACCTACTTAAGTATTCCTCTACCTCCCCTCCCCTCCTCTCTCTCTCTCCCTCCTCTCTCTCTCTCCCTCTCTCTCTCCTCCAAGTTCTCGATAATATTGCTGGCAGGCAGGCAGGAAGTTCCCCGCCCTGTCCCCACTTAACTCCCCCTATAATCTCACTCTCTCCCTCTCTCTCTCTCTCTCCCTCTCTCTCTCTCCCTCCCTCTCTCCACACACAGCTGGCTAGAACAGTCTCAACCTCTCGTCGAAAAAGGCGACAATATATATTGGTCTCTTCCCTTCAGCAAACCACGAGTCACCTTTTCGGCGATCTTTTAAACGAAGAATACCTCGTCTCCTCGCTTTCGGACAGTGTTCTGTCTTCGAATGCACCTTCTTTATTCTCTCCCCCATCCTCAGAACCCAATTCTTCCGGCGTAGGAGCCTCCGGTTCGTTTCCCGGTAGAGGGTTCTTCCCTCCTTTTTCTCAAAGTGAAATCTTCGTCTCCCGAGTTTTCCTCGATTTTCAATCGACTATTCAGCCTTCCACAGCCCAAGTTTCGTGTGTTTTAGTGTGTTCGGACCGTGTTCTACGTAGGTGTGTACCGGTTGTCCACGTTTCGCCTCTGTAAACCGAGTTATCGAGTTCGATCGGTCGAAGATACGCGAGTGTCCTATTTTGTGCGTGTAATTCCAGCGTGTTATATCTTCATCAAGCGGGCAGAAACCCAACTCCAGAAAGACCTCCCTCTGATCGATTTCTCGATATATCGATGTCTCGTAGAAGGCGTCGATAATATTTTTTCGATAATCGAAGTTCCGACTTTTTTATTTTTTTAAATCGAGTTTGCGTGTCCTTCCTTTTCGACCTAATCCGGGTGCTGTTAATATACCCGACTCCCGTCTCACATTATCGATATTTTGTCTCGATTGTATCGATGTACGTCGTTCGATAATCGAAGTTCGACCTTTTTTTACGAGTGCGGGTGCTGTGTGTGTGTGTGTCCTCGTCCGATTCGAGTGTTTCTGATCGACAGTAAGACCGTCGCAATTGTGTGTGTGCCCTACCTTCAGCCGATAAACTTTCGTAAATAATCGATATTTTTCGTCGATTGTATCGAAGTTCGTAGTTCGGTAATCGACGTTCGACCGGCGATTTTTGCGAGTGCTTCGTAGTTCGATTCGAGTGCTTTAGAAACAGTTGACTGTAGTCGGCATGACGATAAAATACCGTTACGTTTTCGATAATTCATCGGTCGCATTTCGACGCTTCTGATTCGATTATCGAAGGCTGAATTGTGAACCCACTGGGAGTGCTTTTCGAACGGTTGCCATGGAGATCCAGAGCAACAATTGAAGGAAATGAAGCGGTGAACGAAAAGGTTAGTATTTTTTTCCGTTTTCACTTTTTTTCAAATACCTCCTAAACGACTCGATTTACGTAAACATGTGTCATCACAAAAGTTGTAGGGAATTTAATTTTCTACAACTTTTGCTTGAATCTATTTCTCGTAAAACGGATAGTTTAAGAGAAATTTAGATTTTTTCGTCCGGATGTTTTTAGGAAAACACTTTTTTCCGATTTAAAACAATTTTTTCCATTAATTTGGAAAGTATTTAAATTCCGTCTTGTCGAAAATAAGAAACCTGGTTCTCTCAGCTGCGAAACCGTTTCGATTCCGAGCTTCTGTCTCAATTTTAAGTGACATAAAAATCCAATTTAAATAAAGTCTTACTTCCAGGATTTCAGATATATATAAAAAGTATGGTAGGATGAAACCTCCTGAGAATAAAATTTTACGAGATTTCGGAAATTTTCCGTGGTTTGAATCAAAGAATCGTTCAACCTGCCAAAATTTCAGGGTTCTAACATTTCCGGAAGTGCCTAAAAATCATTTTTACTTTATGGAACGCCGAATTTTTCTTTAATTTTTTGTGAATTCGTTAAATTTATTTAGTCAAAAATTAAAAACTCGCTGAGTTTTCGAGGAAAATTTATTCAAAGAAACCTTTTTAAAAAATTCATCGATTTAAATGTTTATATTTGACTAAGGCACACTCAATTACACAACATACAAGTCAATAATGGAACATTAATTTATTACGGTTGCCATGGCATTGTTTACGCTTCGAAATGACGTCGGAATTTTCCGCGAATATTTAGACTGACGCGTCGCCCAATTATTGTAATCATAATAAATTACAGTAATTGCGCAACAATGAGAATGCGAAACCACGACAACGAAAGGTTTCCTAGTAAAAAAAATCGTCTAATTTTCGTTTTTAAAACTGATTTTTCAGACAGATTGGAGGTGTAATCGAAAATATAACGCAGGAAAATTAAATTTCAATCTTCAAGGCGTGTTTTAATTCAATTCTCGACGTTTTAACACGATTGTAAGTATTTTAAAAATTCAATTGAAAATTGTGCCACACTCGACCGAGCGTTGATCAAAACGGAAGAAAATCAAACCCTTCTGGAATCGAACCGATGACTCCGACGTAAACTCCGATCGGCTTAAAATAATAAGCACATAACTCCGTGTAAACTCTGAAAGTTTTATCGTTAAATGAAGCACGGTTTTAGAGTTATTATCAAATTTGTCATACACATGTATAATTTGCTCCATACTGTATGATTACACAACAAAATTATATATTTCCGTAATTATGCCAGGAAAAATATTTTACAAACGGAACTTCTCGTGTAATTACGATCTTTCTGACTTTTCCCTTGTGACTCACTGAAATGGTAAGATTCCAGTGTTCAACAGACAAAAAAAGATTCAATTGCTTTGATTAAATCGTTATAAACACTTCCCCACACGCAGTTTAAACTGAACGATCGTCGGTAAATATTTACGTAGCTACGCGTAAATATTTACGTTGTTACAGCGTTAATTTCGATGCTAAAACAAAATTTCGAAAACGTATGCCTGTTTTTGTAAAAATCGACGGTGTTACAAGTAAACATCGCAAGAATAAGACGGAACACAGTTTTATCTGTCGAATGAGGCAAAAACTAATTAAATCGGTCCATATTTAGGTATTTTTATGAAAGAAGGAATGAAACCTTGCACTCTGAAAAATCGGAAATCCCGTGTAAACTTATGGGGTGAATATAACAGTCTCCTGGAGTCGAACCCAGGGCTTTCTCCGATACATTTTATGTTTCCATGCCATGGTTATTTATGGTTTATACGTTCCGAAATTCTTGGCTCTGAATTTCATTTCTAAGCTTCCTAAAATAGAGTGACAGACGGACAGTAACACATCCGGACAAGTTTCCCAGGGAATTTTAATTTTAAGAGTGACATTAGAGATATTTTTAAGGATGGCCGCTTAATTAAATAATTAAATTTTTTTGTTTTGCAGCTGGCGACATCCGGAGTGCAGAAAATCAACAGTTTCCTTCAGAAAAGGCCGAATATTTCCACAAATTTTGGGATATTTCCGATAAATAACCGAGCCACATTGATGAAAATTTGATACAAGTGTCGAAGTTCACGATTCTTTTGTTTGAAGATGGATTTTTTCGTGGATTTCATGCATCACCCGTGAATACTGAATACCTAATCGCCATTGGTGACCGGCGATCGCCATAGCGACCAAGATAATAAACAAATTTCGCGTTGTTACGGGTTACAAGTGAACAACAATCGAAAAATTTTTCCCCCATCGACAAATTGCGTGTGATATTTATAGTTTTTTTAAAACGAAGTGTTTTTTCTGTGAAAAAAGTGTGTCCCTGTTCATTGTTCGGTTGTTTTCCTCAAAGAAGTGTTTTTTTTTTAAATTTGACCTCTAGACACAAAAGGTCAACTATGGATTTGGCCTCTGCTTGATGAAGGACGCAATTGAAGGTAAATCTTTCAATATTTACGTTGAATCGTGAGATAAATTATTTAAAAGATATATATATATATATATATAATTTTAAAATTATATTTAAATCTTAATCTAAAAAATAATTTGCTTATTCTGTGTTCTGTGTGTGTGTAACGCATTTATCCCTTCCTCCAGGCGTAGCATATGAAAAAATATTGTGATCACAAAGGAATATAATTAGGTATCACTATTTACCTGTGTCTGCGTGAAAAGAATTTTGTGGGCCCTCTAACTCAAAAAATAATAACTATTTCGGCACGAAACTTTAGATTTATGATTTTAATCAGCAAACGAAGATTTGGAAATGTTTTGGCCGGAATTGATAAACAGAGAGTGGGTCTTTGCTCCTGCCTTTTTTCAGTTTTTCCGAAAAATCTACTTTATAACTGAATTTACGCAAATATTTGTTATAAGTAAAGTTGTGGTAAACGTTATTCCCTACAAGTTTTATTTGAAACATTTGTTCGTAAAGTCGACAGTTTAAGAGATATTTTCATTTTCCTTTTGAATTTACGTTGTATGAAGTCACCAGGTTCAACAATGACAGCGTTTTCACCATAACAACGTAATTTTTATGTTGTCTATCCATATTTTAACGTACATTTATAACAAAACTTGACATATCTCTAAAACTATCGGTTTTAGGAAAATATGTTTCAAACAAAACATGTAGCAAATTACAATGTCTACAACTTTGTCAATGACGTGTTTTCGCATAAATCGAGTTTTGCCCGAAATATTTTTAAAAAACGGAAAAATTCATAGAGTAAACCTCAGCTTCCGGTTGAGCTGTTTCAACAAAAACCGTTCCAGATCTTCGTTTGTTATTTAAAAACTTAAATATGAAGTTTTGCGCTGATTTGATTGTTGGTTTAGGAGCTGGGGGGCTTACAAGGATCCTATCACAGAGAAAAAAACACGGTAATGTAAATTCAGCCGTTCCTTTAACAAATTGACCGCGAAGCGCGGATTTATTTGTTCGAAAAATCCTACCGTGAAAACGGATTAATAATTCATGACGTTATCGCGTTTATTTCGACCCCTTTAAGAGGAATACGAAATTCCTTTCAGAAAAACCCTCCGGGCGATCTTATTGGTATGCTTATTTATGAAGATATTCGTGTACGCATGTGTGATAGATAAAATTATGCGCGCCCGCCATCTACCGGTCGAAAAACGAACCGACCGTTACACACACACAAACAAAAAACTAAAAAAAAAATTAATAATAATAATTCTGTCGGGGCGAAATTATGCGGGTCGAAATCGCCCAGCATTTGTTTTTACCGAATCATTTCCGACCTTTTCATTTCGGAATATATCCGTTCCATTTCCCGCTAATGGAGTGTTTAAATTTTTTCCCTTCCGAAAAATACATATTGAATGAAAAACGGAGGATTTTCGTACGTTTATTTACACTAAAAGACTAATCAGAGCTTCGAAAAACACGACCTCTTACGAGTGTTTAACATAGGGTGTTGTTCTCCATGGTTACGCCCGCAACCGTTGGTTTCCGAAACGGTTTCCAAAGAGACCGAAAAAATGGCGACCAATTTTTCTATCGAACTTTTCTGAGGGTTATAATCGGGTTGCGAACTCGGCGCTTGTAGGCGCGGACGCGTAAAGCGACCACCTTTGATGCTCGCACGAGAATATTTCGTAAACATCACCGGAAAATGGGAGAAAATCCGTTTGAAAATTGGAAGAAATTATCATATTTTTAGACACTTGAGTCGAGTTTCCATGGGGACCGGTGAAAACAGTTTAGCCACACGCTTAACGCTAAAAAAATGTAGAGAAGTCGACATGGGTCAATCCGGTGTCATATATATATATATATTGTAGCCATGACGAATCGACAATCATTTTAGCATTGTTGTCGATAAATTGACCCAATTGCAACAATGTATACCAGGTCGCGTGGTAATTAATCAGCCATGATCATCTTCGACGCCTCTGTTGGTCGCTATGATGATACAACAATCATTATATCATTGTTGTGAAGATTTTGACGCAATAGGAACAATCATAGAAGATCACCTGGTAATTAGACGACAGTAATGATATTGGACGCCTTTGTTTGTTGTCACGACGAAGCAGCAACCAATTTATCTTTCTTGTCTAGCATTTGGAGAAATATGAACAATACATAGGAAGTACCCTATTCCTTTGTTTGTTGCTCTGACGATACAACAATCATTTTTAACGTGAGATACCTACTTTTAATACCACGCGAATTAATTAACAACAAGGAAAGAACACGCTAATTACGTCGTAAAAATGGATAAAATTCTATTTTCTGTATGATACTTACTAAAATTTTACGTCGCCTAGCAACCAGGCTTGGTAACCTTGCGAAATATTTCTACAATACATATATAGCTGCTTCTTACAAAGGATACAGGAGGATACAAATTTTTGAGGCACTTCCAAATAAACTACAAACTTGAAATTTGGCAACGCTGTAGGTTTTCGGTCTGAATCCAAGGAAAAAATCTAAAATTGTCGAAATAGTAATTTTTAGGGGCTATTTTGGCCCCATTACTGCCCCAAAAGAAAAGTACGTAATACAGAGGACTTTATATATGTGCATTTTTAAATTATTTCCCGTCAAGATTCGAACTGGAGACTTTTAACTACCGGAAAGATAAGGAATTGCAGTTTCTTATTCTTGAAGACTGAGTTATTAATCCTTTTACTTTTTATCGTAAAAAAATTAGAAATTTTTCTGGGTCTCAACAATGGATCGCCATGGCAACAATAGATTTCGCTTAAAATTTTACTTTTTATCGTAAAAAAATTAGAAATTTTTCTGGGTCTCAACAATGGATCGCCATGGCAACAAAATCAATGCTTTTGCACTAACAATGTACCGTCAAAATAGACCTAAATGCTTCCTGAACGTACTTAATTTAAATATTTACCTTTAATATTCAAACGAACAGGAATGGAAATGCGTTTTCTCTCTTTGCCTTTAATTTTTTTTGTTTGAAGCTGACTCACGCCTCTATTCGAAAAGATACACACACACGCGCGCGCTACATTCAATTGTCATTCGTTCGTTCCTTTCCTTCCCGGCAGGGGGTTCCACCTTATCTTTTTTTTCCTAGAAAACCCAAACCTCACGCTGAGAACACAACAAGAAACACGTCCCATTCAAAAACAGTCGAATGGGTGTCGATTTCTTTTTTTTTTTTGTTGAATTTCCAGATCGTATCGCCAATGGAAACCGTCGTTGACAACGCCGTATCCAAGGAGGGAGAGGTGTACCATTGTCGAGAGACTACTTAGCATGTGTTCATGATTTTGGTTTCCTTGTCATTAGAGCTAGCGAGAAGAAAAAAAGGGGTACGTGAATGCCTGTTTGTTATTTACGAAGAAGTACAAGCAATCTCCCTCTCTCTCTCTCTTTCTTCCTCTCTCTCTCTCTCTTCACTGTAGTTTGAAGTTGAGAAAACTAAATTTAGAATACTTCGCAATATGGAGCGTATTAAATTCAAATATAATCATACAATTTTATTTCCCGTAATTTTAGCCAAATCCAGCTTCATTTATTTCGCGTAATTAATTATCCCTTTTATGAAATGTTTACCAATTTATGCCTATAAACAAGTGCGAAGCGAATGACGTTATTCTCCCGTCTATTTGAAGGTTTCGTTACGACGACAATTGAATTATCAGGAGGTAACAGTGACGGTCGCCTTGACAACGCCCGTAGAGTGTCTTAAATAACCACATGATTTCGAAATAAACTGTGTATTTCCGACAAATTCGGCCGTGTAACATGTAAACATCGCAGGAATAGCGTAGGGTAGTGTATCGACCGTCGAATAAAGCAAAAATTAACGAAATCCGTCCATATTTACCTATATAAATGATTGAAGAAATAAAATGTCGCACTCTGAAAAATGGAAAATTACGCGTAAACTTATGGGAAAATAATTATTGAATTTAACATCCCCTAAAATGTTTCTATATAGCCATATAACCTATGTTATTTCTCAGGTTAAAGTTATATATTTCTATGCGAAGTTTAGTGGCGATATCTATTCAAAAGTGTGGATTTGTACAGAGAACAAACATAATCTATTATCGACCTATACATTAATTGAGCAATGTCAGTCACGCCCCCAAAATTGCTAGGATTTTTTCCTTCATTCATCAAAATACGTAAACATGCACCGATTTTCTTAGTGTTTGCTTCATTCGACAGATAAAACTCTAGGCTATCTTATTCTTGCGTTGTTTACACGTTACACGGTCGAAGTTTCGAGAAATACGCTATTTTTTTTGAAATTCTGCGGATTTTTCGTACAGTGTCCGAAGCGTTGCCAAGGCGACACATTCACTGTTACCTCCGATCAAAATTACTCGTCAATTAAGCCTTCAAATAGACGAAAAAAAGCGCCATTCGCTTCAAAATTTAGTTTGTTAGCATAGAAATGATTGCTGTGGCAATCCATATCCATAGCAACGCAAATAGTTGCCGATATAAATGGGCAACCGGTGGTAATAACGATTTAAGTTTAGCTTATCTCCTTTTCTTCATAATAATACCTATAATTTGGCCTTTTCTTCTTAAACTCACGATCATTCACGCCTAAGATGGAACAAGTTTTCATCTCCTATCTTCATTTGTTCTCTTCCTCTCCCTCTCCCTCTCTCCCTCTCTCTCCAAACTCCTCTCAAGACTGGGTGCCGTATCTTACCCACGCCATCTCTAAGGCAACGCAACGGACACGCCAACCGTGACTAAGGAAATATCTCCCTAGTCACCGCGAAGAGAGTTTCAGCCGATCCTTCGAAAGAAGGAGATAAAAAAAAATATGGTTGCTTATGGTTACGAGTCGCATAGCCTTCACACCTATGCCACCTCCTTCATTGTTGGAGATCTCATTGTTCGGAAACGTAAACAGTTTTCAAAAAATAAATTCTTAAATGGAAAAATTATCCGATTTCGAAAGGAGATCCTAACTATATCTTCGAACACTTATAATGGAGATATTTATATAATTTTAACATACGTTTACGTTATGTTTGCTTCGTTTACACTCTCGTAATAATCAGAAGGAATTTTATGTTGTATTTTCGCTTAAACTGTGCGTGTTTAATAAGATAAATTAGTTTTTTTAAATATCCATCTAAAGACACTGTAACCACGACGTACATTTTTATAAACAATCCGTTGCCAAGCGCATATTGATAAATATTATATACATAATCATATAGTAAATAAAATATTAATTAATAATTCAAATATTAAACAATTAGGTCATTTTACAAGTTATACAGGTACATATATCAACCATAATTATAAACTGATTTAATTAGCTTTTTTCTGATAATTCGGAATAGAATTTCGCGCAATTTCACACGCAGTTGGATAAATAATAATTGCGTCTTCCATCTCAATGCAATTTGTATTACGCTAAGGCGTAAAATCCCTTTAAAATATTGTGTTTCCATGGCAAGGAAAAATTTTACGCTCCGAAATAAAAAAAACCTTAAATTCTGCGGTAAAAAAAAATGTTAATTTTTGGCAGATTCGGCTCGCGTTTTAAATTTCGAAGGTAGGAATATGAAACTGTAGTATTTTCTCCGTTTCTGGGTTCGAGTCTCGTCTTCCTACCGTGATTTTAAGTGATTTTAAAGTGCAATTTGAAAACAGTCTGCACACTATGCTGTGTGCCAGCTGATGGAAGTCGGGTGACTAAATCTTTCGCCATTTCGAATCAAAGCGACAGACAGAAACGAAACCATGGCCGTTCGTTAGGTAAGGATGTAAGGAAGAATCGTACCAAATTTGGTCGTTCTAGCTTTCACCGTTTAAGGAGGAATTCCATGTGAAATCCTACAAACATACAAATTCTTTAAAATGTATCCAGTAGATATTAGTTAATGTGCTTGCATTCTGCAGAAGCATTTTCTCTTAATGTAAAGAGTAATAGCCGACAAATAATTTTTAAAAGCAAAAGTTTACGTAAATAATCTCAAACTTAAGGCCGCCTGGAGTCGAACCGATGACACCTACACGGGAGTTCTCAAATAATATGGAGATGTTCTCATGACATCTACAAACCCTGAAAATATCATCTGTTTATTCCTCTTAGTTTCGTCTATATGAAGGAATTAATTTTTTCCATGCTTTCTTATGGGAGATATACCGGGTCGTCTGGAGTCGAACCCAGGACACTTGCGGTAAAAGTGATAACGGTTCCCTATAGATCTCGTGGACATCTAACAATCTTCCAAAATTCAGTTCTCTATCTTATCGGAAAGTGCCCGAAATTAATTTTCAAAAATGCCGCAATGCTTTTCTTATGGGGAAAAAAAACGCAACTTTCGGAATTTCTGGAGTCGAACCCTTGACACTTAGGTAGGAGATCTCAATTTTTCTGTAGGTATCTCCATGCCATCTACAACTTCTGAATATTTCAGCCCTCCACCTATTGTAGTTTGGGCTGGACATTAGTATCCTCCTATATATATATATGAAAAATCCTAAGTAAGAATCGTCAGTATATAATAGATGACTTATTCCTCAAATACGCGTAGCAGCCTTCCTCAGCGGCACGTTCATGGAACGATGTTGTTCCTTTTTGCCCTGAAATCCACGCGACTAAGTGGCCGCTCGGTTTCCAAGGACACGCTCACAAGATCTAGATTCCTGTAACCTATCCTTGTGTGAAATATTTTTTTCTGTTTCCATGGTGAAGTTAGAGAGCGAGTCATCTGTTCGATCCGGTGGGGGGAAAAACCGTGGAATTCGCCCTCGACGTAAAATAACTCCGTTTCACTATTATATATGATCAATTTAAATAAAAACGCATTTTTATGTATGTTTGTAACGATTTGAAAATGTTTAAATGGCATTAAAATCAATTCTTTTTGAATCGGGACTGATTTTGCATGCTTAACCACGTATTGAAGGATAATATCGCCTTTCAACTTAAAATTCTATGCACGCATAAGCAATAATCATTGATATATGGATATCAATAAAGCAAAGTGTTTGTATGTTGGTATGTTTGTTTGATAACTCGGCAACTACAGCAGGTAGAAACAAGAGGACGGTGTCGTTTTAATTGGAAGAAAGAGTTACGTGGTGTAGTCAGGTTTTTATACAGATTCGATCGACCTTTCTAATAAAAAAAAAACATTTTCTTTTTCATTTGAATAACAGCTTATTTTTCATTCGAATTTTAAAATTACTTAGAAACATGGCACGAACTCGAGACTTGGATGTTTCTATGGAGGAAAGAACAAAGTTTATTCTTATCGAAGACGGAATCCGAATCCTAAATCGAATTAGCGTAAAAATGCGTTTTGAATCAGAAAAATGCGCGATTTCATCAGTTTCATGGCAGCATACCAAATATTAGCTACCATGACAACTCCCATTTTCGCCGAAGTTGAGAATCCAATGCATTTTTACATGGGGAAAAATATTAACGTAAAATCGTTATTCATTTTTCTGTGCGAGCGATTTTGCTTTGTTCACATGGCAACCAAGTATTTGTTGACTTTAGCTGCAATATTACTAATACATACATAGTTTTAAATGATATTTTCGTGTGGGGTAGAGTTCTCCAAAGCAAACTGTTCTTAAAACTACGCAAGTAACTTAAATAATTAGACGTAGATTGCCCACAAATTGTGATTTCCAAATCTTTGAAGATATCGCCATGAAACTTTGCATAAGTATATAATTTTATCCTTATAATAACATAGCCTATAAGGCAATTAAAAAAATTGCGGGGAGGGTAATTCTTAATTCAATTATTATTAATTTCCCGTAAGTTTACACGTAATTTTCGATTTTTCACAGTGCAAGATTTTCTTCAATAATCTAAATAGGTAAATGAGGAGCGATTTTCTAAATTTTTGCTTTATTCGACGGTTGAAACCGTGTACTATCTCATTCTTGCGATGTTTACATGTTACGCGGTTTTAGATTCACAAAATTCGTTGAAATAACTGATATTTGCATAACAACACCTTCCCACGATTTAATTACAGGTGACAAAATGTTCTCGCACGAAAATAAACTGATATATTTTAAATATAATAACATTCTCGCGAAAAACATACCAGTATTAAGTTTATATAACACGACAGACTACATTTTTAATATCTCATTTAACTAAGTAATCATATGCCGCGTAACCATTGAGATTTTTAAATCCTACGTCGTTGCTAAGCAATTATTAAAAACTGAATTTTCGACGATTTCGATTACGATTTTTGGAGATTTTTCGCCATAGAAATATCTTCCAATATTTTAAGGGTGTTTTCGTAAAGGTACGGGGTTCGTATCACTTTCAAAAATGCATTTTATTTAAGCCCTGAAAATGTCATGCCACCAAATCTTATAATATGTAAATAACCTGCTATGATTAGATGCCAAACGAATTAAAATATTCGCTAACTGTCGTTTTTATGTCTTCCTAATAGTCTAATCCATTTTTTAGGCGCTTCTAGTATTCAATACAACAAATGGTTACCGTAAGACGACCAGGGGTGCCACTTTATTGGTGACAAAAAAACAAACATTCACCAATATCTCGAAAAATATTAGTTTTATCGAAAAAGCTTTCGAATAAAATTTGTAGAGCTAATCAAAAAGAACATTTATTATTCGGGGATGTTTTGTCGTAGGAGTAGCCGTTTTTAAGATAATCCAAGGATAATGTCGTAACTTACGTTGAAACTGGAAAATTTTTTGCAGATTGGCACGAAATTGTTGTCATGGTAACCAATGTAAATATTACACGCGCGTGAAACGTATTATGTTTGAAATAATTTTCGATTTTTCAGATCGATTAAGCCCGATTAGGAAATTAATCTGTAAATAAAACGTTTGATATTTCATTGACATCGTTTCTGCTATGTATTTCTGCATTTCAATAATGAAAATTAAGGAAATTGGTTAAATTATAGGGATAAACTGCATTTAGTTGTTGACGCATATGATTAATTTCAACAATACTTATGCATCGGGCAATGTCTTACATAAATACCAAATTTAATTAGTTTATACTGAACAGTTTTTGAGAAAATGGACATATTATGAAAAACGACACCGGTAAACTACCTTTCATTTTTGACGTACATGATTAATCTCAACGATGCTTCAACTACAGACAATACTCTGCATAAATACGGAATTTCATTGGGTTGTGCCGAAGTATTATTGAGAAAATGGACATTATTGTGAAAAACTACCATTTATTGTTGACGTATATGATTAATTTCAACAATGCTCCGACTATAGACAATACTCTAAGTAAATACCACATTTCGTGAGTTTATTTTGAAGCGTTCTTGAAGAAATTGACATTATTGTGGAAACAAACGCCAGTAAACTACCATTTATTGTTGACCTATACAATTAATTTCAACAATACATCCACTTTAGACAACACTCTACGGAAATACGGCATTTTGTAAGTATATTTTCAAACATTGTTTGGAAAATTGACGTTTCAAGGGAAAAAATGAGAGCAAAGCAGCCTTAATTGTTGCCGTATACGGTAAATTTGAACAATGCATACACTCAAGACAAAAGCGAATTTTTATGAGAATATTTTGAAGCGTTATTTAGAAAATTGTAATTTTTATGAAAAGTGATAAGAATAAACTACCTTTCATTGTCGACGTATACGGTCGATTTCAACAATACGCCAACTTTAGGCAACAGCCTGCGAAAATACGAAATTTTGTGAGTATATTTTGAACCGTTACTGAGAAAATTGTCATTTTTACGAAAAGTGAGAAGAATGAACCACCTTTCATTGTCGACGTATACGGTCGATTTCAACAATACGCCCACAACAGACGACGCCCTACGAAAATACGGAATTTCGTCGGATTACATGGAACCGTTCTTGAGAAAACCAGTCAAATTTCCCGAAAAAAAACTCGTACATTTCGGATAAAGTAGAAAAAAAATCGATAAAATATTTTCGCATTTTTTTTAAATACAAGTTTCTAGTTAAATCGAATTCATTTAAATTTTATTTTCGCGAGGCACAATTTACCTTTATGAACACCAAGGTATTTCTACTTGATAGTATTTAGGGCGCCCTACGGGTAATAGGCATCCCCGGCAGATATGAAGGTGCCAGCCGTCACAATGCCTCGGCCGTCTTGGGCGGATCTGATTCCTGATTTCGCGCTGATGTAAAAAAAACCCACCGATCCTCTTTAAAAAGCTTCAAAAATTCGATCTAATTTCACCATAAATAAAAACAATTGCAGATCAAATTACATAAGACGCTATATTTTTAAAAGAATGCCGAAATAAAATAAATATATTCCCCGATGCAGACCAGCCATTTTTTTTTCAAAATCCTGCATTTTTAATAATGTTAATATTCAATATATTAATCACATGTAAATACATATTTTCAGACCTACGCAGTAATTTCAATTTTGTTTCAAAAAATTAATTAGCTAATCTCCCAGCAATGTATTTTAACCATAAAAATGTTATTATAATATACATCGCGGAAACATTTCTTCAAAAAAAATTGCATTAAATAATAACAAAATCAAAATATTTCACAGAATAAAATTATACAACTGTTTGTAATTTCCTTTCTTTAGCTTAATAAATAGCATATACTTGTTTATTTACAGCAGTTGCTGTGGATACACGACCAAAATACACGAAAGCCATAACAGGACCAGTAAAAAGATAGTTCCTAATGGGTTTTCTAATATATACTGTTGTGAAAAGCAAACGGACAGACGGACGGACGCCAATTTTTTTTCGTATCTAGTGCGGACGTAGGACTACATGTCCTGTAAATTCGGTGTTTGTAGCCCACGTGATTTTTGAGTTATTTTGTGCACGGTCAGAGAGAAGGATTTACGGAATACGAGAGCTATTTTTTACTTTAAAAAACAGTAGAAAAAAGACGGAAAAAGACTTAGCCATTAGAAGTAATTCTCTCTCTCTCTCTTTTTCTCTGCAATGCATCAAGAGAGAGAGAGAGGAGAATAAGAGAGAGGGAGAGAGGGTGGGTGAGAGAGGTTGGAACAAACAACTTTGACCTCAATTCTTGAAAGCGAAAATGGTAGGCGCAATTACCCACATTCCGAAGCAGTGAGAGAATCCAAAAGTTTTAGAGGGAGAGAGAGAGAGAAGAGGAGGGAGAGGGGAAGAGAGGGAGAGAGAGGAAGAGAGTGGGAGGGAGAGGGAGAGAAAGGTAGAGAGGGAGAGAGAGAGGGAAGGGAGAAGAGAGAGAGGGAAGGGAGAAGAGAGAAAGGTAGAGGGAGAGAGAGAAAGGTAGAGGGAGAGAGAGAAAAATAGAGCAAGAGAGATAGAGGGAGAGGAAGAGAGAGATGGAGAGAGGTAGAGAGAGAGGGAGAGAGAGAGAGAGGGGAAGAGGGAGAGGGACAGAGAGGGAGAGAGAGACTGAGAGAGGGAGAGAGAGGGAGAGAGAGAGAGGAAGAGAGAGAGGGAGAGACAGAGAGGAAGAGAGACAGAGGAAGAGAGAGAGAGGGAGAGAGAGAGGAAGAGAGAGAGAGGAAGAGAGAGGAATAGAGAGGAAGAGAGAGATGGAGAGAGGTAGAGAGAGAGGAAGAGAGAGAGAGGAAGAGAGAGAGGAAGAGAGAGGAATAGAGAGGAAGAGAGAGATGGAGAGAGGTAGAGAGAGAGGGAGAGAGAGACTGAGAGAGGGAGAGAGAGGGAGAGAGAGAGAGGAAGAGAGAGAGGGAGAGACAGAGAGGAAGAGAGAGAGAGGAAGAGAGAGAGAGGGAGAGAGAGAGGAAGAGAGAGAGAGGAAGAGAGAGGAAGAGAGAGGAATAGAGAGGAAGAGAGAGATGGAGAGAGGTAGAGAGAGAGGAAGAGAGAGAGAGGAAGAGAGAGAGGAAGAGAGAGGAATAGAGAGGAAGAGAGAGATGGAGAGAGGTAGAGAGAGAGGGAGAGAGAGAGAGGAAGAGAGAGAGGGAGAGACAGAGAGGAAGAGAGAGAGAGGGAGAGAGAGAGGAAGAGAGAGAGAGGAAGAGAGAGGAAGAGAGAGAGGAAGAGAGAGAGAGGAAGAGAGAGGAATAGAGAGGAAGAGAGAGATGGAGAGAGGTAGAGAGAGAGGAAGAGAGAGAGAGGAAGAGAGAGAGGAAGAGAGAGGAATAGAGAGGAAGAGAGAGATGGAGAGAGGTAGAGAGAGAGGGAGAGAGAGAGGAAGAGAGAGGAAGAGGGGAAGAGAGAGGAAGAGAGGGGGAGAGAGAGGGTGAGAGGGTAAGAGAGAGGAAGAGAGAGGAAGAGAGAGGGAGAGAGAGGAAGAGAGAGAGAGGAAGAGAGAGATGGAGAGAGGAGAGAGGTAGAGAGAGAGGGAGAGGGACAGAGAGGGAGAGAGAGACAGAGAGGGAGAGAGAGACAGAGAGGGAGAGAGAGACAGAGAGGGAGAGAGAGGGAGAGAGAGGGAGAGAGGGAGGAAGAGAGAGGAAGAGAGAGAGAGGAAGAGAGGAAGAGGAGAAGAGAGGGAGAGGAAGAGAGAGGAAGAGAGGGGGAGAGAGAGGGTAAGAGAGGGTAAGAGAGGGTAAGAGAGTGGTAGAGAGAGGAAGAGAGAGGGAGAGAGAGGAAGCCAGGGAGAGGGAGAGAAAGGGAGAGAAAGGGAGAGAGAGAAAGAGGTAGAGAGAGGAATAGAGAGAGGAAGAGAGAGGAAGAGAGAGAACAAGAAAGTGAAAGAGGCGAAGAGGGAGATGAATAGAGAGAGGGAAAGAGAGGAAGAGAGAGAAATTATTTTAAAGAAAAGACTGGGTATTTCCTGGTGTATAGCGTGTAAGAAAACCATTGATCTAGTTTCCACGGCATTCAAAGCAATTTTGAATAGTTGCAAACCTATCATAAAAAACATGTTTTTACACGATTTAAAACCAAATTCTACCTTTAAATGGAATGAGATTCAGATACATTTCTTTTTAAATAAATATAAAGTGGAATCTCTCAGCTTGATAATTGTTTTGGTCCTGTGTTCGTATCTTCATTTAAAACGACATAAATATTCGAATGATTAAAAGTCAGCAACAAGTCAAAAAAAATAAAGAAATGGCCATTGAATATTGAACTGGTAAATGTTATATAGGTAATCCCCTTTATAATTGTCATAATTACTGTTATTGAGAGGCGACTTCATAAACAGTAATAAAAAATGGCGCTCAGAAAAATATTTCAGTTGAAAAAAAGCGAAATTGTGTTAATAAAGTATATTTAATTGTATTATGTCAGATGTAGGGCATAAAAAATGGATTTTTTATTGTTGAGCGGTAGTGTCCGGCTAATGTTCAGTGTGTATATCAATGAATATTGACGAGAGACATTTGTCTGACAGAACTATATTATATATATATCATTAAATAAATATAAATAAATGAATAACTGAATAAATAAATAAATTAATTAAATAAATAAATAAGTGAATGAATAAACAAATTAATGAATGAATGAATAAATAAATACACAGGTAAATGAATAAACAAATGAATAAATGAATACACAGATGAGTAAACAATTGAATAAATGAATAAACCAATGAATCAATAAACAAATTAATTAATTAATTAATTAATTAATTAACAAATAAAAGAGATACCTAAATAAATAAACAAAAAATGATTGAATAAATGAATAAATAAACAAATGAACAAATGAATAAATAAATTAATAAAGAGATTAATAAAAAAAAAATAATAAAATGAATGAATGAATAAAAACAAAAACTGAATGAATGCACAAATGAATAAACAAATAAATTAGTAAACGAATGAACGAGTGAATAAATAAATGAACAAACAAATGAATTAATAAACAACCAAACAAATTTTAAAAAATCGATTTTTAATCAGAAAAAAACGTTCCAAATCGATTCGTAAGCCGAATTATCGTAATCAAACACGAATTTCCCCTTAGACTTTAACGCTATAAATATAGATAGTACTACCTTGGAAGAAATATGCGCCAAAACTTATTTTATGGCTATAAATTAACAGTTAAAGAACAAATGAGCGTCATATATTGTGCGATAAACATTTTTAAGACTCGTAAAAATCAACAACTGAATTATTCAATGCTAAAGAGTCCTATCGCACGACTGAATACGAATCTATCGGCCGAAAATAGGGAAAAGAAAGTAAGATTCGAACGTCGCATGTCCGGGAAACGCGACATATTTAGCATTTCGAGGGGTATTAATGCATTAATGTCGCAAGTCCGGGTTATAATAGCTAGACCTGCACTCGTTAAGGATAAAGACGAATGCACAGTATAGATTTATCAATGGCTTCCTCTCAGTTCCATTAAATCTCTCTTTCTCTCCTACATAACTATCTTTTTCTATTTATCTTTCAGTCTCTCCCTCCCTCTTCCTCTCTCTCTCTCCCTTTATCACTTCCCCTCTCTATTCCTCTTTCTCTCTTCCTCTCTCTATTCCTATCCGTCTCTCTCTCCCTCTCTTTTCCTCTCTCTCTCCCTTTATCACTTTCTCAATTCGTCTTTCTCCCTCTATTCCTCTTTCTCTCTCTTCCTCTCTCTATTCCTATCTTTCTCTCTCTACTTCTTTTCCTCTCTCTCTCTCTCTCTCTCTCTGTTCCACTATCTCTCTCTCCCTTAAGGGTTAAATGTAAGAAGGGACTTCACAGTCACAATTTCAACCTAAAGAAAGTCGTTTGTCTGTCTGTCTGTCTGTACCTTCCTCTCTTCCTCTCTCTATACCTCACTTTCTCTCTCTCTTTCTCTATTCCTCTCTCTTTCTCTGTTCCTCTCTCTCTGTTACACACTCTCTCTCTCTTCCTCTATGTCCCTCTCTCTCTCTTCCTCTGTCCCTCTCTCTCTCTATTCCTCTCTCTTCCTCTCTCTCCCTCCCTGTTCCACTCTTTCGCCCTTTCTCTGTTCCTCTCTCTGTCCCTCTCTATATCTCTATTTCTCTCTTTCTCTCCCTTCCTCTCTCCCTCTCTGTTCCCCTCTCTCTCTGATCCTCCCTCTCTCCCCCCTCTCTCTCCCCAGCTCTATCCTTCTCTCTCTCTCCCTCTCTGTCTTCCTCTCTCTTTTCCTATCTCTCTCTTTTCCTATCTCTCTCTATTCCTCTCTCTATTCCTCTCTCTGTTCCTCACTCTCTGTTCCACTCTCTATCTCCCTCTCTATCTCTCTCTTCCTCTCTGTTCCTCTCTTTCTCTATTCCTCTCTCTCTATTGCGCGCTCTCTCTTTTCCTCTCTCTCTCTCTTCCTATCTCTCTCTATTCCTCTCTCTCTGTTCCTCACTCTCTTTTCCACTCTCTCTCTCCCTCTCTCTCTCCCTCTCTCTGTTCCTCTCTATCCCTCTCTATCTCTCTCTTCCTCCCTCTTCCTCTCTCTTCCTCTCCCTCTCTCTCTCTCTCTTCCTCTCTCTCTATTGCGCGCTCTCTCTTTTCCTCTCTCTCTCTTCCTCTCTATCTTCCTCTCTCTCTCTCTTCCTCTCTCTCTCTTCCTCTCTCTCTCTCTCTCTCTTCCTCTCTCTAACCCTCTCTAAAACTAAACTGTATACTCTATTAATTCTTAACACGTCAGTTTTTGTTCCCAGCTTGGACCAGCCATTATATCTTTATTACTTATTTATTTCTCTTTTCTGGCAGAATTATATATCTACATATATATGTTCATGTATACCTATGTGTGTATTGTTATTAAATATGTGCATAGTACTGTATTCAACATAATAATTGTCTCCGCACTTCAATACGGACTCGGCTGTTATGTGCATTATTATAGTTACTGTGCCTTGTATGTATTCATGTCCTGTGAAACTCTGTCCCGGAAAAATAAAATTATTATCTATCCACCTATGTGTCTACCTATTTTCCTCTTTCTATTCCTCTCTCTCTCTCTCCTCCTCTCTCTCTTCCTCTCTCCCTCTTCCTCTCTCCTTCTCTCAAGGGTTAAATGGAAGAAGGGACCTTATGGTCTCAATTTCGCCCTGAAAATAAACAATTATCTATCTATCTGCCTCTCTATCTCTTCCACTCTCTCTTCCTCTCTCTCTTCCACTCTCTCTCTCTTCCACTCTCCCTCTCTCTCTCCCTCTCTCTCTCCCTCTCCCCAACCTCAAAAACTCGCCCAATTTCCCCGCTTTCATATTAATTTCCAACAATTCCAAAAAGAGGCGATTCCGAGAAGGCGTTCATTTCGTCGTTTTTAATGAGAACCGCGTTTCTCCAGATTCCGAATTCTTTTCGTGAGTTCCTTTTCATTTTCCCGGTAAAGGTGACCTCAACCGAGTGCGGGAATTACTTCTCGGACCACGATCATTTCCTATTAATCCGAACGTTTATCCCGATATTTCCTGACCAATCAGTTTGCCTGTCGTTTATAAATGCATCTCAAATGGGATTTAGGAGGACGCGTAAATGTTACCGGCACTTCCGTTAAGGGACAGTACTGAGAAATTCGGCAGAATTGAAGATAATTTGCAGCAACAGAAGACAAACATCCGAAATGAAGAATAATTTTATTGTCAGAGGCGTTTCTTGCCGACCCAATAGTATATATATATTTTTTTAGCGCATTTAATGAAACTAGTTTGGAAGTACCGCATTATTAAAATTAGGTGTGCGTCATGAGAGACAAAAAAACATCCGGAAATGTATATTTAAAAGAGTTTTTCGTACGATGGGCAGCCTTCCTCATCGGCACACTAGAGAGAGGAAGAGAGAGAAAAAGGGAGAGAGGGTAAGAGAGAGAGAGAGGAAGAGAGAGAGAGGAAGAGAGAGAGAGAGAGGAAGAGAGAGAGAGAGGAAGAGAGAGAGAGGAAGAGAGAGAGAGGGAGAGAGAGAGGGGGGGAGAGAGAGAGAGGAGGAAAGGGAAGATTGAGAGGAAAAGAGATAGGAAGAGAGGGAGGAAAAGAGAGGGAAAGGAAGAGAGAGAGGAAGAGGGAAAGAGAGGAAAAGAGAGAGGAAAAGAGAGGAAAAGAGAGGAAAAGAGAGAGGAAAAGAGAGAGGAAAAGAGAGAGGAAAAGAGAGAGGAAAAGAGAGAGGAAAAGAGAGAGGAAAAGAGAGAGGAAAAGAGAGGAAAAGAGAGAGGAAAAGAGGAAGAGAGAGAGGAAAGAAGAGAGAATGATACAGAAAAGAGGGGAAGAGAGAGAGAGGAAGAGAGATAAAAAAGAGAAGAAAAGAGAGGAGAAGAGAAACATCAGGCAATGAGACAGACAAAGAGCACGAGGAAGATAAAAGAAAATGGAGACGGTAAAACAGTGAGAGAATAAGAGAGAAAGAGAGAGAGGGAGAGAGGAAGGGAGAGGGAGAGAGAGGCAAAGAGATAGAAAGTCTTAAAAAGAACATTTCTTGGTAAGGTTTCCTCTTCCCAAGTAAGGACGGAGAGGACGACGCATCAAAATTTTATACCTGGAAATACCCAGAGGAGCGATTATCTCCCAGGCAACAACTTCGCCCTCCCCCTCTCTCCTCTCTCTCCCTCCCACTCCCCTATCTTCACCGATGCACGAGCTCTCTAACACACACACACCTTCATTCTTACGCTTGTATCATTATCCGTCTTATTCTCTTCATCTCTCTCTCTTCCTCTCTCCCTCTCTTCTGATTCTTTTGCTCGTCTTCTATTTTTGCTGTTTATCCTCTCCCCTCATCTCTCTCTTCCTCGCTATCTTCCTCTCTCTCTCTGTCTTCCTCTCTCTGTCTACCTCTTTCTCTCTGTCTACCTCTCTTTCTCTCTCTCTTCCTCTATCTCTCTCTCTTCTGGTTCTTTTGCGTCTTCTTTTTTAGCTGTTTATCCTCTCTCTTCATCTCTCTCTTCCTCTCTCTCTTCCTCTCTCTTCCTTTCTCTCTTCCTCTCTTCATCTCTCTCTCTCTTCCTCTCTCTCTCTCTTTTCCTCTCTCTCTGTCTTACTCTATCTCCTTCTCTTACTCTATCTCTCTCTCTTCCTCTCTCTCTATCTTCCTCCCTCTTCCTCTCTCTCTCTTCCTCTCCCTCTCTCTCTCTCTTCCTCTCTTCTTCCTCTCTCTCTCTCTCCCTCTCTCTCTCTTCCTCTCTTTACAAGATCCTGTCTACTGGCAAACCTAGCTACCTCTCCACAAAGTTCTTCCCAATTAATGCAGTTCATAACCTTAACACTAGAGGCAATTGTAAGCTACTGATCCCACACCACCGTACAGATATTTACAATAAGTCCTTTCACGTAACAGCCTGTAGACTTTGGAATGACCTTCATGTCGACATAAAAAACTCTCCATCAGTTAGAACTTTTAAACTTGCTCTCCACAAATCGTTTTTAACTAAGCAAGCCACCACTACCTTAACTGCATAAGAAAGCAAATTCTCCTCCATTTTTTTTTTTTTTTTTTCCATTTCATAGCACTGGGTACACCACCCACATATTCCTGTTTCCTAGAAAAAGAGTCAATTCCTTTGCTCATTTATCCCAACATTAATCATTCCCAACGCCTTTTTAATGCATGTGATTTTATGACTTTTATAGTTATATGTGTTTACTTGTTGTATGTAGGTGTATATATATGTGTGTAATTTATGTAATGCATTCTTTCTTATTTGTTTAATATGTTTAATTACCTTTGATTTTCAGTAAACCTTTTCCACATTAACATATATTTTGTATACCATATCTCTTTCCAACAGCAATCATTATTGTATTTCGACTATCTAGGGTTTTCGCAGGTTTTTTCCACCCCCCTTCTCTTCATGGGTGTTTTCCTGCGTGGTTTTTTACTGGGTTGGCCATGCCTGGCTCTACCTGGGTTTTTACCACAAATATCATATCTTTCTTAGAAACCTCTGTAATGTGTAATGTGATATTTATTGTTCTGTTCTTGTTGTATTTATCTGACGCACCTTTTATTGCTCTAGTTCTGTTTGTATATATACTTATGCATGTTATTATTTTGTAATCAATAACGTAGGGTTAAATGGAAGAGGGGACCTTATGGTCTCAATTTCGCCCTGAAAATAAAGCCACTTATCTATCTATCTATATCTATCTCTTCCTATCAATTTCTTACAGGTTTTATTATCTTGAGCCATATAACTTTTACAAAAGTTCTAAATAAAACTTAGTAAATCAACACTGTTGTGTTCGAGAAGGAATTTATTCCACTGAAATTGCTGTAAATTTTGTTCGTCGCTATCGATGAAAAAATAAATAAAAATTTATTTTTTACTTTTTGGTGCGTAATATAAAAGTTATTTTTTTTAAAAACCTATGTTTAATTAATTTTTTTCTCACTCTTTTCCTCTCTATATTTACCTCTCTACTTTTCTCTATCTTTTTCTCTCCCTTCCTCTCTCTCTCTCTTCATCTCTCTCTTCCTTTTTCTACTTTTTATCTCACTTCTCTCTCTCTTCCTCTCTTTCTCTCCATCTTCCTCTCTCTCTTATCATCCTATTCCTCTCTCTCCATTCCTCTAACTATTCCTCTCTTCGCTCACAATAAATTCGTTTGTCTCTCTCTCTCTCCAACTCTCTCTCTTTTCTCTCCTCATTCCATAATTAATCTTCACTCAACATTATATAATTTGTCGATTGATGTCCGAAGCCAAATAGCAACCAGAAGCATGGTGACAGAACAAACAAACAAGTCACTAGCAACACTGAATAACAAATAGGTAAAACACAACAGCATATCAAAGTGGACACGTTTAACAGATTACATGATTGTTATTGGTTCAGTCTTAAGAAATTAAGAGTGCGATTTGGAAAAGAGTATCCAAGACACACACAGGTATAATAAAACATATTTTATTTCTAATAATTATGTTAGTAATGCCGGTAAGCACGGTATCGAAATTCTTCCGTTTTGATTTAAAATTTAAATTTTAGATACTTTCGATATTTAAAACTTCTGAGGAGAGATGAATAATCCTGGATGATCCAGTGTTGAATCCAGACGTAAGTAACATACAATGCAATTTATTTATTGCAGATCAACAATTAATCTGTAATGTAATTTCATACATCACCATTTAATAACAAAATTAACTAAATTTAATATTTGGAATAATCATAGAAAATTTGATTAGATATGTAACAAACGCTTTAATAAACCTTAGTCTTGGATTTCGATATTAATTTCTAGCACTTGTCAAAGCTAAGGATAATACATGCGCTCTGCAGCGTATGTAAGGTATTTCTTTTTCTGATAATCTCTTTTGTACACCGGAAATATTTCCTGAGAAAGTAGCAGCTGACATGAAATGGTTTGTGTTATAGTTTCTGCATCCACGTTATCTAATTTAATTAAACAGAGGAACATTCCTCTGATATTATTGTTATCTACGAAACGTAATAATATCGTAAGTTCTGACATATTATTAATATTTGTGGCCTCATCAGCCGTTAACGAAAAGTGCTTATTTTTTACGATGATGCTGGAATCGCTTTGCTAATATAAACAGAGCGGCATTTTAACCAAGTATTGAGGATATCTACGTCTATATATACACGATACCCTGCAAATCACCAGACTGGTGGGTGGCAGGGGGTGCAGCACGCCAAAACCTACCTAATAACGTCTCTCGTGGGAATCACTCTCCTGTTATGATCCCGTATGGTCCTTGGGAAAAACGAGCCCTGATATCGCTCGGTCCTACAGTCGATCTCTCCTATTTTATCCTCGTGATCGTGCCTGCCCATGTACGTAGGTGCCTCTAATATTCCTGAGACCTCCTCTAAGAGAACTTCCGACCTAAATTTCTCCAGAAGCCTTAACCTAGCGCTAATTCTGCGATCCTCTAGCGATATCCAATTCAACTCCTTCAAGAGTGATGTGACGCTTAATTTTTGCTTTACGAATCTGGCTGCTCTGCGTTGGATTCTTTCTAACTCAAGTATCTGTCCCTTTTCGTACGGATCCCATATCCTGGAAGCGTATTCGACCTGAGATCTGACCAATGATAAATAACACGTTTCTCGTACCTGTTCTGTGCTACTTCTTACTATTCTGCCTACGAAGCCCAATTTCTTATTAGCTGCGCCTACGATCCTTCGAATATGCATATTCCATGATAGATCACGACAAATGGTGACACCTAAATATTGAACTTACTCTGCAGATTGGATATTCAATCTATCAATTCTGTACTCCGAGTTTGAGTCATTGTTCTTACTCTTCCAGAAACTCAATAGGGAACATTTGCTGTGATTAACTTCGATTTTCCAATCTTGACACCATGTTGAAAGGGCGTTTAAATCTTCCTGGAGCGATTTTTGGTCATCCTGGCTATTTATCTCCTTATATAAAACGGTGTCATCTGCGAAAAGTCTTATTTTGCAGCGAACTACCGAGCAGATATCGTTTATATATATCAGGAATAGTAGTGGGTCATGCTTAATAAGATTTTTTTAATTAATGCTTCATATTTGGTTGTATGAGGTATTTCTTCTTTAGCTAGAAAATACAGGGCTTCTGTAAGAGCATGCACTGACCGACGATTTTGGTCTTTCTGTGTTTCACTCTCGTAAATGAACATGCTATGTACCGGTTTCTAGATTCCCTGGAGATGCAACGTTTCCATAGAAACACTACTTGCATTCTTTTCAGAATCTGCATGTTTTTCTAGTTTACCAGTATTTTCCGCGGCTTTTTTATAATTAGTAAGAGGTACATTGACACAAATACAACTAGATTTTTGTATCACTTCTAAATCGTTTTTCAAAAATGTCTCACAAAATTTGCGAATACTATCGAAATAAAGCCATTCATATTTCGATTCCCTCTTTTTATTATATTTTGATTTAGTTTTCTTGCTGATGCCACTGCTGTTAACAATGAGTTAACAACTGAAATTAAATATTCATACAAGGTAAATTTGGCTGTTATTGATTTTGAGATTTTTTGTATAGATTTGCGTTCCAATTCGTTCCAATGTACTCAATAAAACTTACCAACTGTTAATAAAATTTAATTTTCACTTCAGTGGAAATTGCAGCTTACGCACAGTCAGATGAAGTCCCGTCTCCCGTCGATTTATAACTTATATGTCACAATCAATAATTAAAACCCAACTTTAGTTAAACGTTCTTAAATATTAGTAGAAAATAGAATTATAACATATATATTGTTAAAGTTGCGCAAACTCACTAAAATCCCATAAAAAACTGAATTAATTGACCATTTCCTCCGGGGGGGGGGGGGGATTTTCCCCCCTGGATTCAACACTGCCTGGATCTTCTATGTCAAAGGGAAAAAGACGTCGTAACTTAACTCCAGAAAACAGGTGAAACATTCTGCCGTTTACAAAGAAATATTTGAGAACTAGCAGAATTTCCCGTTGAATTTCAAGGAATTTAGTGAAGCTACTACAGCAAAACATAAAAATTCTTTAAAATATATAATAGTAGATACTTTTTAAATTACTGTTAGGTTTTCTTAACAATTAATCATATTCGCTTGCAACAATCCGTTTCCGAGCCATGACATTCAAATATAACGATAATTTTATTTCCCATCATATATATCACTTTCGCAAATCCAGCTTCATTTCTTGTGTAATTATGTGTCGCTGAAATATTTACTTTTATGTCTTGAAAAAGCAACGTACAGTTGTCCATGATTGAACACTGACTCCGGTAAATGTACACCAGATACGTGAGCTTATTTACGTTAATAAACATTATAATGTAGAATGTAATGATTTTACTTACAAAAAAATGTAAGATTCCAGTATTCCATAGACGAAAGAAGGTTCAATTACTTTCATCAATCGATATAAACGCTTCCTGAATAATATTCGGTATCTATTTACGTTGCTATCCAAAAACATCGATCGTTTCGTTGCTTAAACAAAAGTGCGAAGCGAATAACGCTAAACTTTCGTCTATTTATAAGCTTCATTGAAGCTAACTGAATCGGAGGTAACAATGACCCGCCTTGGCAATGCCCGGAAAGAGTACGAAAAATCCACAAAATTTCGAAAGAAATAACGTATTTCTGAAGACTTCTACCGTGTAACATGTAAACTTCGCGGGAATAAGATAGTATAGAGTTTTATTCGTCGAATAAAGCAAAAACGAAAAAAATCGGTCCATATTTACGTATTTTAATGCTTGAAGGAAGAATACCTTGCAAGTCAAGAAATGGATTCATACGCGTTATCTTACGGAAAAATGTTAATCCCCTCTATTGGCAGCACTGATTAATCCCGGTTGACCAAACCTTGACCATTCACTAAGTTAGGATGTAAGGAAGAATCGTATCAAATTTGGTTATTCTAGCTTTTATAGTTTAGGAGGAGTTCCATGAACAAACACACAAAACAACAAACACACGCCTCAAAATATATTATAGTAGATTAATAGAGAAAATTCATGATTTTTTAAACGGTTTTTTATTTAAAGTTACTTAGCAACGGACATTTGACTAGCGGATATAAAAAAAGAAATACGCAAATCATTAAACAAAAAGAATACTCTAGTATGTACATTAGTTCCAAGTACATACATACAAATGTACAGGATGTTTTTTATTCCCTATGTTCTTAAACGGTTCCTAAGAGAGAAAAACTCTGAAAATCACCGTAAAAACATCCCATTCTTTCCTCCCGCCATTACATATAGCCATCTCTCTCTCTCATTTTTTTATTCACAACCATAGAATAATACGTTTCCCTTGGGCTATATCGCCTCACACTCTTTTAACAGAAAACCTTTAACATCCCCTCCACAGCCTCAAAAAAAAAGGCCTTTCTTTTTCCTTCCAACGGACACGTCCCTTCTTTTGTTTTCCGCCTCGCCTTCGCTTCACCTCCGACTCACGTTCTGTACCGCTTTTTTTTTGTTTTAAAAAAAGGAGGCTATTATAGGTTGCCATGGATACGGAAACGTCGGCGGCACAGTGGAATTACGCCTTGGCAACGCATGCATCGCTATCAACCACTGGGATATTTTAATGCAACCATGGAGAGACAAAGTCAGACACACACGGACAATGTATATGATTGAGGAAACAGTTGAAGAGAAAATTACGTGAGGCGCTATATTTTTAAAAGGAGACTAAAATAAAATAAGTACGTTCCCCTCTGCAGACCTGATTATTTTTCAAAATTCTGCATTTTATATAATAATAGCCGCCATCCGTTGGTTGGTTGGTTGGTTGATCACGCTATGCAAACGCTAATAACTCGAGAAATAATAACGATAGAAACTCGAAATTTGGTAGGGATGCTTGATTAACACATCTTCAGGTGATGACGAATTTAAATCGCGAAAAAATTCCTTGGTTCGTCTCCAGGAGAGGCATTTCCATTTCCCATTACTTAACATGTAAAACGCGATTTTTCGACGTGCAGACTTTTACTCATTTGGAAATTAAAATTAGAAGAAATTAACAGACGACCTTCGGATTTGAACCATTTTGAAGAAAAATTTATAAAGTTTCTTATTCCATTCGTCTTTTTTCGCCCACAATTCGAAATATTCCATGTTAAACGTTTAATTTGCATATTTTGTGGAAATTTCGCCATTTTAACGTGATGTTGCTATGTCGACCATTATCATTGTTAGCTTCAATACAAGAGGAGAGATTGTAAACCATACGTGCTTACGAATATGTATTGTTATTCCTCGAATTAATTTCGTAGCAATGGCCGAAGTTTGGAAACGAATATAAATTAAAATTCACAAATTCATCATTAAGGGATCAAGGTAAATATGTTAAATAGATTTGTTATGCATTGTTAACAAACAAAATATCACAACATATCATAACAATACGTGTTTATTTTTTGAAGTATTCCCGTTAACAGGAAAGTACCATTTCAAAGCAAAAATCAATTTAAAACTATTCAAAGTTGTTGTTTCGGAAAATGAGAAGGCAAGAGTGCTGATCAGACGATAAACGATATTGAGGTACATACATTATATTCCGAAATCTATTTAAAGTATTATCAGAGGCAATCGAAGATTGAACCAATTTTTTGGAACCGGAATTCTGCTTATTTAATGAAATTGAAATCCTAATGCTATAATCAATTTAAAAGTAATAGCAATGGCTATTTTAGTAGAAAGAACGGTACTACTTTATTCAAAAGGAATTTCTGTGAGTTTTTAGTTAATTAATTAAAACAGACCTATAATATAGAAATATTCGATGGTTAAAACAGTGCACAATTTTATTCTTGCGATTTTTACATGTTGCAATGACGAAAATTTAGATTCATTAAACCTGTTGAAATTCAACGGGCACTTATGCTAGTATATAATAATATTAATGTTCAATATATTAATTATATGTCAATACATATTTTCAGACCTATGTAATTTCGCCTTTGTTTCGAAAAATTAATTAACTAATCTCACAGAAATATATTCTCATCATCAAAATGTAATTCTAGGATAGCATATCAGGTAAATATCTCTTCAAAAAATCTCTACAGCATACATTGTTCAAACTTTCTCATATACTAATGCGCCGTTTAGTTATCTTAAAAAAATAAAAATCGTATCAGGTTTTTAGAAAATACAATTGCTGTTAATAATGCGCAGAATAAACTTCCCCTAATTATCGAGGAATGTCAACCATTTATTCTTATACTCCTCTCAGTACGATAAAATTCCTAAGTAAGAAATCACGTACTTATTTATATATTTTATCATACTGAGCAGAGTATATGAAGAAATGGTTGACATTCCTCGATAATTAAGGGAAGTTTATGCATTTTTAACAACAATTTCATTTTCTCAAAAACGGCTATAACGATTTTGATAAAATTTCGTACAGTTACTTCAGTATACACCTACAATAATACTACGTATTTCATTTTTCTCAATGAATGAATATAAGGCTAGTTTATTCTTGGGCAACTTTAACAAAAATTGGATTTCCTAAAAACAGGCTCACAAGATTTTCATTTTCTAATGATAACTAAACGACGCATTAGTACCATATATGTGTGAAAGTTTGTACAATGTATGTTGTACCGATTTTTTAAATTTCCTTGGCGTCTTTATTTCTGGGCGAGAGAGAGAGAGAGAAATAGAGAGGAAATGATGAACCTTCTCGCGTTAGCAACAGAGTCAATCAGGCGATTGATATCATCGTGATTATCCTATCACGTCTCGACGGCGTTGGGAAAAACAACAGAGAAACGCAAGGCGAACAGGGAAATCTTACATTTAAAAAAAAAACGAACAAGAACGATTACAAAATTTTGATACGTAAAACATTTTGATTCATCGGGAAAAATATTTTTTTTTAACTTATAATTTTTTCAACGTGAAACAAAAAAACGATATCCGTATACACGTGGAAATGTTCTCAATCTGTCTCGCGAGATTTAAATATCGTTTTTTTAATCTTTTTTATTTCAGCAGGAAAAAGGAACGTGTTCGACAAGGAAACGGATTAGCCACGCGTTCGACTTTCTGTCAGGAATTCTTAATACGTGACGTCATTGGGGAAAGGGGAAAAAGGGGAGGGGGAGAGGGGGAGGGAGGGGGGAAATATTGAAGATGAGTGAGGGAAATAGTGGAAAATGAATTTCCAATTCTATTGTTATTCGGGAAATTTATCTGTGGTATATAATGGATGTATGGAAGGAGGCAGAGGGAGAGATGGAGGAGAGAGGGAGAGAGGGAGAGAGAGGGAGAGGGAGGGAGGGAGAGAGAGAGGTAGAGAGAGAGGGAGAGAGAGAGAGGGAGAGAGAGAGGGAGGTAGAGAGAGAGAGGGAGGTAGAGAGACAGACAGAGAGAGGAAGGTAGAGAGAGGGAGAGAGGGAGGTAGAGAGAGGGAGAGGGAGAGAGAGGGAGAGAGTGGAAGAGAGAGAGAGGGAGAGAGAGCGGGAGGGATGTAGAGAGAGGGAGAGAGAGAGGAAGAGAGGGAGAGAGAGAGGGAGAGAGGGAGACAGAGAGGGAGAGAGAGAGAGTGGGAGTGAGAGAGGGAGAGAGAGAGAGGGACAGAGAGAGGGACAGAGAGAGGTAGAGAGAGAGGGAGAGGAAGGGAGAGATAAAGAGAGGAAGAAAGGGAGGTAAGGGGAGGGAGGTAGAGAGAGAGGTAGGAAGAGAGAAGGGAGGGAGAAAGGAAGAGAGAGGGAGAGAAGGCGGAAGGGAGAGAAAGGGAGAGAGAAAGGGAGAAAGGGAGAGAAAGGGAGAGAGAAAGGAATAAGAGAGGAAGTGATACAGGAAGAGGATGAGAGAGAGGAAGAGAGGGAGGAAGAAAGAAAGAGAGAGAGAGAGGAAGAGAGGGAGAGAGGAAGAGAGAGAGAGAAAGGAATGGAGGGAAGGGGATAGAGGAAGATAGAGGAAGATAGAGAGGGAGAGTGAGGTAGAGAGAGAGACACGTAGAGAGAGAGAGGGAGAGAGGAAGAGAGAGAGGAAGAGAGTGAAAGAGTGAGAGAAAGGAATGGAGGGAAAGGGATAGAGGAAGATAGAGAGAGAAGTGTGAGATGAAGAGACAAACAAACGACTTTAGAGAGAGAGGAACAGAGAGAGGAAGAGAGAGAGAAGGGACAGTGAATAATGGAGAGACAGGGAGAGAGAGAGAGGGATTGAGAGAAGAGAAATAAGGGGATAAAGTGAAAGACAGAGGAAGAAAGAGAAATGGAGGAAGCGGTAAAGCAAGAAGGAGAGAGAGAGAGAGAGAGAGAGAGTGGAAGAGAGATGAATATTCTTAAATACCGTTTCCGAACACTTCTGGCATCCTTACAGGGGGCTCTGAGTGAAAGGCCAACCTCGATCGTCCGTCCGCTTGATTCTAAAATGGCGGCCCATTTAAACATTAAACTACGCGTATATTCCCGAGTTCTGCTATTACTGATCTGAATCAAAACTTAGTAGGACAGCGGATGACTCCCGGGATTCATAATTCACGCGCGGTTTTAGTTCCGATCAAAATGACGGCCTATTGAATTCTTAAAATACCGGGCATTATCCAGAATTCCGATCGGATTCGAACCAAAAATGGCAGCGCCTGGCATTTCCGCTGGTTCGTAATAACATGTCGGAAATGAGAATCAGATTTGAGTACCGTTTAAAACGTATATTTTAACTAGCAAACCTAAAGACCTCGGATGAAAACGGCACAGCTTCTTAGATATGTAGTTCCGGTTCAAAAAAAATCATCGATGTGTTTTTAAAATTGTTACAAACACTGCTTGGAACGTTAATTGGTCAACCTCGATCTCAGCGCCAATTTCCGTGGGGTGGGAGGATGAGGAACCGCGTCTCGATTCTCCTTTGAATGAGCGCGTTAACTTTCCCGCAAAAGTTTTGTTTCGTCGTCACGAAGCTTTTTTTCATAACACATTTGCCTCAGAGGGCTGTTTAGCTCGAAAAACGGGTCTTTTTTAAGGAATAAGTACCTTTTTATAAGGCTACAATATTAACTTTCACGCGAAACGAATCTGCAGTAAGAACGGTGCCATATTTTCGGTGGTTCAAAAAAGACCTAAGGTCAACGGATCAGCGGGTGAGCGACAGACAGACAGAGAGAGGTGAGTGATGGACGCCCGCATTTAACGACAAGCGGCGATCGGACGCTTATATTACAACGTAAAGAACGGTTATCGTCGTTGAAAGGAAATGCAAACGAATTTTATGTTATATATCAAAGAAGAAAAGGATTATTGCAGTTGGGGCGTGGAATGGATGTAAAAAATGGTCTATTGTGTGTGATATAAGAAAAAGAAACGTGTGTATATATATATATATATATAGAGAGAGAGAGAGTGAGAGAGAGAGAGGTCTTGGACTATGTAGACTGCAAAGCTTGTGATGATTGGCATTTGGCGTGTCTGGAGCACATTAAAATTGAGTGAGTGAGAGAAAGAGAGAGAGGGAGGGGAGAGAGGGGAGAGAGGGAGGGGAAGAGAATGAGAGGGAGAGAGAGAGAAGATAAAAGAGAGAGGAAGTGAAGGTGAAAAAGAGAGGAAAGATGAAGTAAGAGAGAGAGAAGAAGCTAGAGGGGAAGAGAGAGAGAGGAAGAGAGGGGAAGAGAGAGAGAGGAAGAGAGGGAGGGAGAGAGGGGAAGAGAGAAAGAGAGGAAGAGAGAAAGAGAGGGACAGAGAGGGGAAGAGAGAAAGGGAGGGAGAGAGAGGGGAAGAGAGAGAGGAAGAGAGAGAAATGAAGAGAGAGGGTAAGAGAGAGAAATGAAGAGAGGGAGAGAGAGAGGGGAAGAGAGAGAGGAAGAGAGAAAGAGAGGGACAGAGAGGGGAAGAGAGAAAGAGAGGAAGAGAGAGAGAGGAAGAGAGAGGAAGAGAGAGAGGGGAGAGGGAGAGAAAGAAAAGAAGAGAGAGGAAGGGAGAGAGAGAAGAGAGAGGAAGAGAGAGGGAGGAGCAGAGAGATATTTTCTCCTTCTCTTACATAGTATAGTAATATAGAAAGATGTGATATTTGCAGTCAGTGGTATCTTTTTCCTCCCCTCTCCCCCCTCCCTCTCCCTCCCTCCCTCTCCCTCCCCCCTCTCTCTCTCTCAGTTCACGCTAAGCGATCTTTTTCATTCCTTCATCCCTCCCCAGAGGGGGGAGAGTGGGAGTGTTTCTCACTTTCCCGACCACGCCCTTAATCATCAAAGACCTCTCCCTCTCTCTCTCCCTCCCTCCCTCCCTCTCTCTTCCTCCCTCCGCACACTGCGTTTCCATTGTTTGTGTGTCTTTCCCGTTTGAGTAAACCAGCCCCGCTTATATATATATATATATATAGGTATGTTAATGTAGTCAGGATGAAAGATTATCTGACGAAACGTAGGGATAAAGGCGACATTTGTTCATTCATTCTTTAAAATTAAAAATCGTCTCATTCCATTTTTCACTTTCTCACACAGTACGAAGTGTATCGAGAAAGTATTGCTATCGCTAAAAAAAAAAATTCGACCTCGAAATTTTTACGGAAATATACGCGTTTCAGGTGTAGCCCAGTACGAAAAAGTGATTTTAGCGATGCCGTCTGTCTGTCTGCCTGTTACCGGCTCTGGAGCTTTGAACGGTTTGGGCGAAAACGAATGAAATCTCGTGCTTATGGCATTTTATCATACTGAGCAGAGTATACGTAGCAATGGTTGACGTTGCTCAATAATTAAGGGAAGTTTATTCTAGGCAACTTTAATAATAATTCGATTTTCTCAGAAACGGCTGTAACGATTTTGATCAAATTTCGTACAGTTACTTGAGTTTACGTCTTCAATAATACTGTGTAGTTCATATTTCTCAAAAAATGAATATAAGGCTAGTTTATTCTAGGCAACTTTGTCAATAATTCGATTTTCTCAAAAACGGCTCTAACGATTTTGATCAAATTTCGTACAGTTACTTGAGTATACTTCCGCAATAAAATAATACAATTCGTATTTGGTTGAGCATTATCTGATCATGTGCATATTGAAAATGAATTTAGACCTTGTAGTGTAGGTGTCATTTCAAAGGATTTATTGAATCTAATTTACGCTGACAATTCTAAATATATTGCAAAAACGTTTCAATCTAAGAAAAACTCAAAATTCACTTCTAAAGAATACTTGTAAAGAATATTTTCCTTACAATAAACGACAGAATTTGTTTGTATACAAACCGTTTCCAAGGGTAAAATTTAACTGAAAATGTGTATAAGATAATTTTATCTACGATAATCTAGAATTTTAGCCTAATCCAGCATCATTTATTTTGAGTAATTGATACGAGAACTAAAATGGTGATGCAGCTCCATATATGAGCTAGAGACTTGAAATTTGGCACGACTGTAGAAATTTCGTCACAACCGAAGGAAAAATCAGATATTGTAAAAATTCCTATTTTTGGGGGGTACTTTGCCCCATTTCTGCCCCAATACAAATGTTCCAAATTTAGCAGAATTATCGGCTATTTGCCACAACTGAAAGAAAAAATCTGATATCGTAAAAATTCGAAATCTTAGGGGTTGTTTATTGCCCCATTATTGCCCCGTACGAGGATTAATATTATAAAGCACTTGTAAATGAGCCACATACTTGATATTTTGAAACGGGTATATGATTCTGTATAAAATCGATTGGGAATAATTCGAAACTGTAAAAATACTAATATTGAAAAATACTTGAATATATATCTTCTTGCATATGAGGAGGATATAGGAAGATACTAATGTCTGGCCCAAACTACAATAGTTGGAGAGCTGAAATTTAATATATAGGTGAACCGAAAAAAATAATCGGAAGAATAATTGCAAAATTGCAACAATGTTTATTTTCTTGGCCGGTAAAAATTATAAACTATTTTATTAACATTTCATGGTTCAGGTATTTCTAAATGAGCTATGAAGCTGAAATTATTTCTACCTGTAGAATTCGCCAAATAATGAAAACGGGATTATAGAATTTCGAACATTTTTATTCGTTCGGCCGTAATAAATTCTCAAATGTTAAACAAACTGACTAATGTTTATGTACTTTCTGAAGATCCAGGAAGCTGAAAAATTTAAACAAGGTAGGGAATGATGCAACGGTAGCAACTAACATTGAAAATTTTAGAAATGTTTATTATTCCGGCTGTTAAAAAATCACAAATATTTAAACAATTGAACTCATATAAATGCACTTCTACAGGTGCTATATCGACGAAATTTCGCAAAAATGTGAGGTATTCGAAAAAAATGACGAAAACCTATAAAATTTTCATAATTATAAATTTTAAGGGTCGATTTTACCCTATAATTTTCCAAAAATAAAAACACTTATTTCGGCGCAGATGAGCAAAATTTCGGGTTTAACTATTATTTGCATTTTTTCGTTCTTTACATTTATGTGAGAAAAATGCTTGCGGAATGCAAGCACACATTCACTAGTATATATATATCATTCTATAAGCACTCTTCTTACACAGGAGGATGACATAGGATATAGGAAGATATTAATGTCTGGCCCAAACTACAATAGTTGGAGAGCTGAAATTTAATACATAGGTGAATCGAAAAAAATAATCGTAGGAAAAACTGAAAAATTGCAACAATGTTTATTTTCCTGGCCTCTAAAAATTATAAACTATTTCACTAACATTTCACGGTTTTGCTACTTCTAAATGTGCTACGAAGCTGAATTTTTTTCTAATGGTAGAATTTGCAAAATAATGAAAACGGGATTATAGAAATTTGAAAATTTTTATTCTTTCGGCCGTAATAAATTCCTAAATGTTAAACAAATTGACTAATGCTTATGTACTTTCTGAAGATCCAGGCAGCTGTATATTTCAGCAATGTTAGGAAATAACGTTCCGGTGGTTAAATGACATTGAAAATTCTATAAAACTTTCCTATTGTTCCTGTTAAAAATTCATAAATTTAAAAAAAATGAAATTCATATAAATGCACTTCTAGAGGTGCTACATTGATGAAATTTTGCAAAAACGCGAGGAATTCGTAAAAAATGCTAAAAACCTATAAATGTATTTGTAAATATAAATTTTAGGGGTTGTTTTTTTACCTCAATATTGAGCATAAGGAATAACACATAAATAGACAAGAAGGTGTAAACTGTTGCGTTTAAAAATTATTTGTAGGCTCATACTCTTTACTTTAAGGTGAAACAGCTTGCAGAATGCAGGCACACCTTTTTAGCAGTATCCTATATCCTCCTATGTTAGATCTGACCTTATAGCATACATATATAGGAGAATATACTAATATCTGGACCAAACTACAATAGATGGAGAGCTGACATTTTCAGTAACTGTAGACGGCAAGGAGAAACCTCCAGAAAAATTGAGATCTCATAAACTCCGAAAATTTAGAACCGAAACGCGAACAGAAACACTTCCAAATTTTGAAGTGGTATGTAGCCCTGCTGTAGCTCTTCCTCTCTCTATTCCTCTCTCTCTTTCTCTTTATCATCCTCTCTAATCCTCTTCTTTCTCACTCTTCCTCTCTTTTCCTCTCTCATCCCATTTTTACTTTCTCATATACGAAATATCGAGAAAGTATCGTTTTCGCGAAAAAATTCGACCTCGAGATTTTTACGGAAATACACGTTTTAAGTGTCGCTGAATTCGAAAAAGCGGTTTTCGCAACGCCGTCTGTCTGTCTGTTACTGACTCTGGAGCCTAGACGGTGGAGCGAAAATGAATGAAATCTCGTACTTAGGCATTTTATCATACTGGGCAGAGTATACATAGAAATGGTTGACATTGATCGATAATTAAGAGTAGTTTATTCTACGCATTTTTAAAAACAATCCGATTTTCTCGATAAAGGCTCTTAACGATTTTTGATCAAATTTCGTACAGTCACTTGAGTTTACGTCTTCAATAATACTGTATAGTTCATATTTCTTAAAAAATGAATATAAGGCTAGTTTATTCTAGGCAACTTTAACTATAATTGGATTTTCTCAGAACCGGCCCTAACGATTTTGATCAAATTTCGTACAGTCACTTGAGTATACGTCTACAATAATACGACGTATTTCATTTTTCTCAATTAATGAATATAAGGCTAGTTTATTCTTGGGCAACTTTAACAAAAATTGGATTTTCTAAAAACAGGCTCATACGATATTCATTTTCAAAAGATAACTAAACGACGCATTAGTACCATATATATGTAAAGTTTGTACAACGTATGCTGTACCGATTTTTCTACATTTCTGTCTTCCCCTTTTCCACACTTTAATCATCCTCAAATTCTTCGCCTTGTTCCTTTCTCTCTTCCTCTCTCTCTCTCCCTCCAACTCCCTCTCTCTCCCTCTCTATATCTCCCTCTCTCCTTCCCACTCCATCAAACTATATCTAGATGTGGGTTCCCTCTGGGCGGTGGGCACTCATAATTACAGGGCACGAGTCCTGTACCTTCTTCTCTCCCTTTCTCTCTCTCCCTCTCTCTCCCTCCCTCTCTCTCTCTCTCACACACTATCGGAGGCGCGTCGGCGGGATTCTGTTCGCCTCGAATTATGTGCAGTCAAACTATAGAAAGATAGCGGTCATACTTCTTATATTCATCTTTCTTCCGTTCTCTCTCTTCCTCTTCCCCTCTCTCTCTTCCTCTCTCTCTCTTCCTCTCTCTCTCTCTTCCTTTCTCTCTCTTATTTCACGCATTTTTAACAATAATCTGATTTTCTCAAAAATGGCTGTAACGATTTCGATCAAATTTCATACAGATACTTGAGTGTACATCTACAATAATACAACTTATTTCATTTTTCTCAATGAATGAATATAAGGCTAGTTTATTCTTGGGCAACGTTAACAAAAATCGGATTTTCTAAAAACAGTCTCATTCGATTTTCAAAAATAATACTCATACAGTTCATATTTCTGAAACAAGTCAGGAAAGCGTACAGCGTATCACAAATGGGGCGCGTTTCGTGCAATGGAGTATTAGAAAGCAATTATATACCTGTACGTAAGGGAAATAGCGTTTTAAGGTCCTTTTCTTCATCATAAATAATCCATTTTCTTCCTATTTAATAGTATTACATGCACGCGTAAGGAAATTAAAAGTTTGTTTGTGAGATTGTTTACGTTAGCAACAATGAGGAGGTAACCATGCAAGAAATTTTCTAAGTTCAACTCGATATAAGACTTTCTTGTTTGATTTTCTCGATAACGGCTACTCCTACGATAAAAATGTATAGGAAGGAAAATACTCCCCCCTACCAGTTCTACAACTTTTATTCGAAAAATATTTTGATGTGAGCAATACTTTACGAGATATGACGAAAATTTAATTTTTTGTCACCAGTAAAGTGGTACCCCTGATTGGCGTACGTGATTCATTATTGCGATTTTCTTATTATATTTGATTGAAAGTCCTTAATATCAAATTTCGTGAAAATCCGTTGGGTAGAAGCCGAGAACGAACATGCGGACGGACGGACGGACGGACGGACCGACTGACGATAATAGGCGCTCACGCTGTAAGCGAAACGCGCCTAATAAGTCTAGTTTATTCTTGGCAACTTTAACAATAATTCGATTTTCTCAAAAACGGCTCTAACGATTTTGATCAAATTTCGTACAGTTACTTGAGTATACATATAAAATAATACTACGTATTTAATTTTTCTCAACGAATGAATATAAGGCTAGTTTATTCTTGGCCAACATTAAGAAAAATTGGATTTTCTAAAAACCGGCTCATACGTTCTTCATTTTCTTAAGATAACTAAACAACGCATTATTATATGAGAAAGTTTGTACAATTTCTGTTGTACCGATTTTTTGGCTTGTTGTAGACTTTTAATCTTTCGCGAATTTAAATAACTAAAAATGAAGATCCGAACTCGGTAACATTTATTAAGCTACAAGAATCAACTTAATATTTATCAAAAGAAATACGTCTTAATCTAAGCCTATTCGAGCGTAAAATTTTAGTTTATTAATCATGTTTTAAAAAAACTATTTTAATATGGGGTAACGGCTATGTTTAATGGCACTTTAAACGGCTTTCAAGAGTTTGAGATTGATTATAGTTTACTGTATTATCCCGAAAGTTCACGGACTGAAATGTAAACGTGCCTATATTATATATATCGTTTGTTTACGTTGTTACGTAGATTTTGACAAACTCAATTTTCCTAGCTGTTAACTTAACCAAAGATAAATTAATTAACCAACTGTCTAAAATTCATTTTTTAATACAGTTTCCCAAATCTGTCTGTCTGTCTGTTTATAACGCTCTCAGAATATTTCAATATATCTCAACACTGGAAGCAGTTAGAGATATGAAATTTGGTGTGTTCTTAGATGACCACATTAACTGATAGAAAATGTTATTACTTTTAGGTAAAGTGTCCTAGGTTCGATTCCAGATGTCATTTCGCATTGCCATTCGAAAAGCACGGGAAAAAACGATTTTGACCGTCCAGACATTTTTTTCTTTCGCTCATTAAAATACCTAAATTTTAACTTAGAAACTTCAAACAAAAAACAGAAGAAGAACGAAATTCTAAGTTATTAGAATAACCTAATTGAAGCATTTGATGAAAGCTAAAGTGCACAAAGTGCAATCTGTTATTACGATATTAACATAAATATTGTATAAAAATTAATTTTGGTGTTTCCGGTACGTCATAATTTTCAATGTTACCCGTCACGTGACGGGTTAGTATTTCAGTAAAACAATAAAGTTTCCCTGGTAACCTTAGGCGACCGTATCTAAGGATCGCACCTAGGTGTAGCCTCTTTTTATCTGCTAATTTTTCCCCTTGGGTCTCTAAGGGAAACGGGAGAGGGGTTTTTGGGGTGGGTTTAGGGGGAGGAAGGGGGACTCGGAATTAGGACTGTTATTACAAAGCACCCACCCCACGCTTCCATTTACAATGGCGCCGGACTGACGCGGTAAGGCTAAACTAGACAGCGCCAGGTCAAGCAGACACCGGATAATTCTCCCTCCCCCCCTCCCCCTCCCTCCCCCCTCTCTCCCTCCCCCCTCTCTCCCTCCCCCCTCTCTATCGGCTTTCATAACTGTCAGCATGTGCACAGAATTATCCTCCCCACCCTCACAGAGAGAATAGTGACATATGCAAGTCCTACCTAGTGTTACACGGAGATTTAGAGAGCTATAACACATTAAAAAACAATCCAATCAGCACAAAACATTAAACTTACGATCTGCATTCATAAACGAAGATCCGCTTCGATTTTGGTCAATACAGGTCGACCGGAAGTTGCCGTTTATTCTTGTGGTTTTTCCTCTTATTCCGAATATCTCCTTTAAAACCGCATTTATGTAAAAATATGCTATCATGAAAGTTGTAGATGATGTAGTCCCCTACATGTTTCGTTTGAAAGTTTTTTTCGTGAAACTTATATTATGAGAGATATTAAGATTTTCATTGTCTGAAATTGTTGAGTGACAGGATGGCTTACGTTTCCATGACTGTATTGTCCTTATTGTTGACAGAGATGGATACTCAAGTCATTGGCTTTTAAAAACATTAGTTTTTTTTGCATAAAACAGAACTTTAGAGCAAAAATACCGATTTTAAGGGAAATTTTCGATTAAAAACCGTGATTAGTTAAGTTAAGAAAAATTAATCACCTATTATAAATGGATGCTTCCACTGTAGGATATAGTAAGACGTATTTAATGTTTTAAGGCACTTCTAAAGGTGTTAGAAATCTGAAATTCGTCAGGCTTAAAGAATATTCAATACAGCCGAAGGAAAAAATCCAAAATCCCGAATCGTAAATATAGTTTTACAATTCTGTCTTTCCGTCTTTCTGTGTGTAACGCTCTCAGAATTTTTCAATATATCTCAGCACCGGAAGTAGCTAGAGATATGAAATTTGGCGTCTTCTTAGATGACCACATTAACTAATAGAAAATGTTATTACTTTTGCATAGAGTGTCCTAGGTTCGATTCCAGATATCCTTTCCTATCGCCATTTTGAAAGCACGGGAAAAAACGATTTTGACAGTTCAGACATTTTTACTTTCGCTCATTAAAATACCTAAATATTAACTTAGAAACTTCATGCAAAAACTAAAAGACGAAAGAAATTCTAAATTATTTTATTGTGTCTTGCCCTTTGAAATTTTTAAAAAATACGTAAAAGTCGTCTTTTTTGTGATTTCAACGCTTAATCTAGCAACAGTTGCTATGCAACCTGTATTGTTTTAATTAATCAATCAAGTCAGTATGTTATAATTTTTAATGTGTACGCGTCGTATGAGGGGTAATTGCGCTAGTAAATTAACATTTAGATGGTTTTTTTCCGACTTCATTGAATAAATCATTTTAATTAATAATTACAGTATGGTGAAAGGGCTCAGTTATAAAAATAGCACCTTTAAATTGCTTAAAATTTTATATGGAAACTGTTTCATAGCCGAAAGAATTCGTTTTCTAATTTTGACCGCAGAATAAATTGATTCGTCCAACGCATGACTTTCTCCATACGTAAGTCTTTGACTATAATCAAATAAATACGGCTAAATGAACAGTTCGACTTACAAGCATCAGCGCTGAGCGATTCAATTGTCACTACCACGCGCGCGACCTGCCCACTAACCCTCAACTTCGAACAAAATTGAATATCTCTCGAAATATTCCTCGTACGAAAATTTCGTCCAAACAAAAGTTGTAGAAAAAAATAATATCTACAACTTTTATGTACATGTATGTTAACAAAAATTCAGTTTTAAGCGAGATATTTAACGAAAACTGAAATTTTACAAGAGTAAACCCCTACTTCCGGTCGACCGATTGTTGTCAAAATCTTTTCAAATCTCAAGAAAACATATAAAATCGAAAATATAGAATTTCGCACTGATACGATGAATGGTTTTTGAGTTGGAACGCACGCAAAATTTCTGTCACACGCATACACACAGACATCATTCCGAAAACGGTCAAAACGTGTTCTAATGGACCTCAGAACGTGTATTTCCGTTGAAATCTCGAAGTCGATTTTTTTCGTGATCACAATACTTTCTCTACACTACGTATACGGAGAAAGTAAAAAGAGATTATGTACTAGGTTCATTTGTTTCACTGTGTTTAAAATAACTCAAAAATTACGTAAGCTACAAACACGAAAATTTCACGATATATAGTTGTACAGTCTGACTAGACATGGAAGAAATTTGGGGCCCGTCCGTCTGTCCGTTTGCCTCTTAACAGGATATTATAAATTCCTTCACGAAACCACCGAAAAATCCTGTAAATTCGTTCGAAAAACAATTTTTATATAGGTTAAACTTTACTCTAGAGACCTCTGTAGACTTTTCAGACGCACACAGGCCCCCAAACCCTTGAAAAATGGCCTTTTCGACCTTCCGACTCACACAAAAAACAGGCCCATCCCTCCCTGTCCGTCTGCCTTCCTCTTTCAGGTATATATAGGAGGACTTTCATATCAGCCGTCACCGCAAACCCTGTAATTAACGGAATGAGTTCTGTTTCTACCCCCACGCGTCTAGGGAGGTGGGCGGGAAGAAAGGTTGCCCTGGGAGACGGAGAAACTAAAAGTTACCATAACGACCAAAAGGAGGCACCTGAGAGGTGGAAAAAAAATTATTTCACCTTTCTCCGAAGATGCGAGCAAGTATTTCAGAGGAAAAGCAGAAATTAGAACTGTTGATTTCGAAAGGAATTACGTGTTTTAGGGGCTTCGCCATTTTTCCGCAATGATGCCATTGTCGTGTGAATTTTCGGGCACTGTTAACTCGGAAACTAATCATCATTCAAGCACAGAACGTTATAATTAAGATTTCTATTATGAATTCAAGCGAAGAAAAAATTTCGGTTGAAATTGATTGATTAATAGGGAAGGTTTTTTCCTGTGGATTTTTCGTTTTTTTCAATATATCTTTGGTACTTTCCTGTTAACGGGAATACCTCAAAAAATATACGCGTATTGTTGTGATATGTTGTGATATTTCGTTTGTTAACAACGCGTAACAAATATCGTTAAGATATTTACGCTGTGATCCCTTAATGATGAATTTGTGGAGCATGGCATTTTATATCTAAAGGGCGAATGTGCGAGAAGGATCATATTATGAAACTTTACTTCTGCGACGGAATATTTCGGAAATGAAACGCGAAAGCCTGTCAGCAGAAGAATTCATGTGGCGACGACATAACAAAGAAATAGACATATTTCCAGCCATAAAGACATATTGGCCCCCTAGTAACATAAATTTAGATTGTATCAGTAATTATGTTGCTTTTCATTAATAAATAAGTTTTAAAAAAGTGTGATTTTTAAGTAACTCCCCCGTTGTTACGCGTTGTTAAGAAACAAATACGTCGTAACATATCACGACAATACGTGTTTAATTTTTTAGGTATTCCCGTTAACATGAAAGTACCGTATCTTCTTTAAAAATAAATGTGCGTAAACGTAGCGCATTATTAAAGTTGTAGTAAATGTTATTTTCTACGAGTTTAGTTTGAAACATTTTTTGGTAAAACCGTTAATTAAAGAGATATTAGAAATAATCTTCTGCGTATATGTTAAAGACTAAAAGTGAAACTCATGGCTTTTCGTTGTTTTGATAAATTTTTGCAATTGTTGTGTAAGAGAGAGGAAGAGGGAGAGAGAGAGGGAGAGATGAAGAGAGAGGAAGAGGGAGAGAGAGAGGGAGAGATGAAGAGAGAGAGAGAGGGAGAGAGTGAGAGAGGGAGAGAGAGGAGAGAGAGAGAGGGAGGGAGAGAAAGAGGAAGAGAGAGAGGGAGAGGAAGAGAGAGAGAGGGAGAGGAAGAGAGAGAGAGGAAGACAGAGAGAGGAAGAGAGAGAGAGGGAGAGGGAGGAAGAGAGAGAGGGAGGGAGATGTGAAGAGAGAGAAAGAGAGAGAGAGGGAGAGAGAGAGGGAGAGGAAGAGAGAGACGGAGTGGGAGGAAGAGAGAGAGGGAGGGAAAGAAAGAGGAAGAGAGAGAGAGAGGGAGAGAGAGGGGGAGATAGAGGGGAAGAGAGAAAGAAAGGAAGAGAGAGAGAGGAAGAGAGACAGACAGACAGACAGGGCGAAGGAAGAGAGAGAAAGATAGACAGAGGAAGAGAGAGAGAAAGATAGACAGAGGAAGAGAGAGAGAGAGAGAGAGAGAGAGAGAGAGAGAGAGGAAGAGGGAGATGAAGAGAGGGAAAGAAAGAGAGAGAAAGAGGAAGAGAAAGAGGAAGAGAGAGGAAGAGAGAGAGGGAGAGGTGGAGAGAGGGAGAAAGAGATGGAGAGAGAAAGGGACAGAGAGATGAAGAGAGAGAGGGAGAGAGAGAGGGATAAAAGATTATAGAGGAAAATGCCGGGTTTTTGAAAATTTATAAAAAATCCTTAAGTAGATAATGCACATTTTTGGTAATTGATAACATAATTCAAACGATGAATAGCAATTAAAAGGAAACCCATTATCGATAAAGCTATTGCTTATAATACATGAACTAAAACGAGGAATTATAAAAGAACCATTAAAAATTAAGAAAAGAACATGAAATAAAGCGTATATCTAATATGCATTTATAACATTATTTTAATCACACATTATTCTGAGAATTTTTTTTAAACAGATCGGGCAAACCAGCTTGCTTCATGCATTTTGATTTTTCCTTCTTAAGTTTATCTTGTATTCGATACAAACACGTAATCTCTTGAAAATCAATGCAGGAGCGTTGTTCCAAAACAGGTACTGTGTCTGTGACCAACTGTATACAGCGATCTATTGAAGGTTTGTCTTTGATCATCGTCATTTTTATTTTCTTCCTCTTTTTTCATGCTCTGGTTCAAATACCATGTCCGCCATTTCGACTAATTATTTCGCGTCAGTTAGCTGAAGTAAGACGCGCATCATTGTCGTTATCAACCCAGTTTTCACTCTTTTTGCTATTGTGAAAAAATTTCGCTTGTTGTATCGGCATTAGGCCTGAAATAGGCACACCTTCACTTCTTCGCTGACGAAACCAATCAAACAATACCTTATCAACAGTATTTATCTAGGACGTGTAGTGTTTTATGGCAATACATAGCTTTAGGTGAATCACTCTCTGCATAAAATTTCAATATTTCCGTTTATTTCTTCTTTAAGTCCTACACAGAGGAACTACCAATGCTATATTCCTCTCAAAGTCCCTTCAGTGAAGTAATTACCTTTTTCAAGTCTTCTTAGTAATTCCACTTCTTTTCAATCGTGAGATTTTTCTGTTTACGTTTAGTTACACCACTTAGTAGGGGTTGCCTTCTTTTTTTTTAAGTCATGTCAAAGTAAAATTTGACAAAAGTGCTAATTGCATTAACGAAAAACAATTGCTATCGCCACGAATATATACAGGTGGTCCTAACGAGGCAAACGAAGCGACGAAAATGGATAACCGTACATCATATGAAGTAATTTCTAAGTTTTTTACATGTAACATTCAAAAAAGTGCCGAGTTTTTGAGAATGCCTGGTTTTTTAATGCCGGGTTTATGGGGTTATACTGGAATTAGGTTTTTTAGGTGCGTCGACAGCTAAGGTCATCTTGCGCCGTCAAATTCTCTTAGAGGAAATCAACATGCATCACAATATCCATGCCCGAAGCGGGATTCGAACCCGCGACCTTTGGGTTAGAAGGCAGTCTAACCCAGTCGGCAGAGACAAAGAGAATATACATATACATATATATATATATATATATTATACACACACATATATATATAAAGATCCCATTTCCAGGTCCTTCCACACCATTTGGGAACACGAGCCCTCTCAGTTTCTCTCGCTGGTCCGAAAATCGATTCCCCAGCTCAGATTTGCCGCCCTGGGTCCACACCACCCTCCCACCCCACCCTCTCCCCAACAACCCAACCCAACCAACCCCTCCCCTTAACTCTTCACCTACCATCGAGGCCCTGTTTCCCCGGGCAACCAGTTAAGCGTGAGATAGAGAGAGAGAGGAAGAGAGAGAGGGAGTGAGAGAAAGAGAGAGAGAGAGGAAGAGAGAGGGAGAGAGAGACAGAGATAGAGAGTGAGAGAGAGAGATAGAGAGAGAGATTGGGAGAAATAGAGAGAAGGAGAGAGAGACAGACAGACAGACAGACAAACGACTTTATTCAGGGCGAAATTGAGACTGTGAAGTCCCTTCTTACATTTAGCGAGATAGAGGGAGAGAGAGCGAGATAGAGAGAGAGCGAGATAGAGAGAGAGATAGAGAGAGAGATAGAGAGAGAGATAGAGAGAGACAGAGAGAGAGGAAGAGAGAGAAAGATAGAGAGATAGAGAGAGAGAGAGAGAGAGAGAGAGAGAGAGAAAGGGAGAGAAAGGGAGAGATAGAGAGGGACAGAGAGAGAGATAGAGAGAGAGGAAGAGAAAGTCAGGAACACAGAGATAATGGAAGAAAATGGAAGAGAAAATGGATTACAGAAAGAGAGAGATAGATGTAGAGAGGAAGAGAGAGGAGTAATATAAAAATGGAGAGAGGGAAAAGAGAGAGAGAGGAAGAGAAAGAAAGGAATAGGTAGATAGATAGATAGATAATAGGCATTATGTTGGGCGAGCTTGAGATTAGCGTGTCTCTTCTATTATGTAACAAATGATAAAGTGAGGAAGAGAAAGGGAGGAAGAGGGTAATAGTGGAAGATGGAGGGAAGAAAAAAGAGGAAGAGAGAGGGAGAGGTAAAGAAAGAGAGAGAGAGAGAGAGAGACAGGACGAGAGAGAAGAAAATGGAGAAAAAGAGAGTAAGAGAGAGAGAGAGGAAGAGAAAGAGGGAGAGAGAGGAAGAGAGGAAGAGGAAGAGAGAGAAGAAGAGAGAGAGGAAGAGAGGGAGAAAGAGAGGGAGAGAGAGGAAGAGAGGAAGAGAGAGAGAGAGGAAGAGACAGGGAGAGAGAGAGGAAGAGACAGAGAGAGAGAGGAATGGAGAGAGTGGGAGAGAGAGGAAGGGAGAGAGAGAGTGGGATAGAGAGAGAGGAAGAGAGTGGAAGAGACAGAGGGAGAGAGAGGAAGAGAGAAAAAGAGGAAGAGGGAGGTAGAGAAAGGAGGATAGAGGAAGAGAGAGGAAGAGAGAGAGAAGAAGAGTATTAGAGAGAGGGAGGGAGAGAGAGAAAGAGGAAGAGGGAGAAAAAGAGAGGAGGAAGAGAGGGAGGGAGAGAAAGGAAGATAGAGGAAGAGAGGAAGAGAGGAAGAGAGAGAAGATAGAGGAAGAGAGGAAGAGAGAGAAGAGAGAGGATTAGAGAGAGGAAGAGAGAGAGAGGAAGAGAGAGAGGAAGATAGAGAGGAAAATAGAGAGAGGCCATAGAGAAGATACAGGAGAACAATTACTGATAATTCCGTTTCCTAATCATTTCATAATTAAAAAACCCGTCGGATACCGGGATCACGGCCATAATTTTCTTCGGAGCCGTAAGAATCTCGCTCAAATCGAGATTACTTTAATTAACGGTCACGTGATTGCCTGTTCCAATCTCCCGCGTTGATTGGACCAACGCTTTTCGACCCGTCGAAGATAATCAACTTCCTAAATCTCTATGAAGTGTTTAGGATTCTTTCCCGCAGAGAAACCAGCCCGCCATCTTGAATGCTGGTCTGCTGCGCGCGATTTATGTTACCCAAGATAGGTATCTAATTTTGTAGTGCTAGTGCATTCAATAAACGCCATTCTCCCTCCGTACTCATAAATAAAACAGTCAGGGGATCGTCTCCAGGGCAACGACTTCTATGAATCATCCACACCAATTACCAAAATAGACACAAACTGTTTTCAGAAAAATATAAGAAACCGAATTCCTTAATATTCCAGCGTTCAAAACGATTTAAATGAAGATGCAATTGCTTTTGTCTAAAATGGTTAGAAACGCTTCCCGTAAACAGTTTAAACTGAAAAATTATCCGTGAATACGTTTACGTTTCTAAGTATAAAGTTTTTACGTTGCTACAGCAATAATTTCGACGCTTAAACAAAAGTTCGAAAGTCTATTTGATGGTTTGATTGACGCTGACTGATTGGTAGCCTCGTCAAACGCCCGGAAATCCACAAATTTTCCGAAACAATCGCGCATTTCTGAATGATTCGACCGTGTGACTCGTAAACATCGCAAGAATGAGACAGTATTGAGTTTTAGCCGTCAAATAAAGCAAAAGCGAAGAAAATCGGTCCACGTTTACGTATTTTAATGAACGGAGGAATAAAACTTCACAATCCGAAAAATCGAAAATCCCTTGCAAACTTGTGGGAAAATGTAATTTCCTCCCGGACTCGAACCCGGGACGCTTCAGCCAACTACAGACGTATTCGGATGTATTATATTTGAAGCGTTTCGCTTTCTGAATGATTCGAATTAACGTAATTCCACCGTTAAATTGTAAAGGTCAATTTTATCACAGGGCGGGCCACACAGAAATTCACCCGATTTCCAAATGAAATCACAGGATAACCATACAAGATAGGACTGAATTCTGAGGTGGATTAATCAGGAAAAAGTCAAAAAATAACTGTACTATATGACACATTTTGTCACAACTTCACGACGTGTCAGATAATTTCAGGAAAACAGCCATTGCCAATATTAGGCGTGAAATCCTACAGCCTGTAATCAAAACCGTTACTGCAACCATTAGCTTTTGCGCTCAGAATGACGGAAGACGTTTTAAAAATTTTTATCTACGGAAATAAATCGAAAAAAATTGGTTGTATGATTCCAACTCGTATCACAGTTCATTTATTTATTTTGAAATTGGGTAAAGTCTTATTTGCCCGCCGTGTAGTTGGTATATAAATTCTTGGTCCCATGCGTTTATATGTCGTTAATTAGTACATTCTCACAATAGATATGATAGTAATTAGGAAAATTTTCAATCTACCACAATAGATGGCACTGCTACATGTCACAATTTAGTTTATTTTTGATTTTTTGGCGACTCAAACATCAAAGTTGTATAAACTAATATTATTTAATATATTTAGAATCTAATTTTTGTGTATATATATATATAGGCCGTGGCTTTCTCCATATAACATAGAATAATGAATTTTGAATGGACTAACTTAAATAAGGAAGTTCACTGGTGAATAATATTTGTGAACACTTTTGAGTAATCTAGCGATATATAGCACCGAAAGGAGATTGTTTACTTTAGAAGAGAAATGAGTCTGTTACTCACGGAGAGAAGGAGAGAGAGAGAGGGGAAGAGGGAGAGAGAGAGGAAGATAGGTCCCCTCTTCCATTTAAGAGAGAGAGGAATAGAGAGACAGAGAGAGGAAGAGAGAGAGGAAAAGAGAGAAACAGAGAGGGAGGAAAAGAGAAAGAGGAAAAGAGAGAGAGGAAGAGAGAGAGAGGAAGAGAGAGAGGGAGAGAGAGGAAAAGAGAGAGGAAGAGAGAGGAAGAGAGAGGAAGAGAGAGGAAGAGAGAGAAACAGAGAGGGAGGAAAAGAGAGAGAGGAAGAGAGGGAAAGAGAGAGGAAAAGAGAGGGAGAGAGGAAGAGAGAGGAAGAAAGAGAGGAAGAGAGAGAGGAAGAGAGGGAGGAAAGGAGAGAGAGGAAAAGAGAGAGAGGAAGAGAGAGGAAAAGAGAGGAAGAGAGAGAGGGAGAGAGAGAGGGAGAGAGAGGAAGAGAGAGAGGAAGAGAGGAAGAGAGAGAGGAAGAGAGAGAAACAGAGAGGGAGGAAAAGAGAGAGAAACAGAGAGAGAGGAAGAGAGAGGAAAAGAGAGAAAGAAAGAGAGAGAAAGAGGAAGAGAGGAATAGAGAGGAAGAGAGGAATAGAGAGAGGAAGAGAGTAAGAGAGAAGAGAGAGAGAGGAAGAGAGAGGAGAAGAAAGAGAGGGAGGAAGAGAGAGGGAGGGAGGGAGGAGGGGGAAGGGAGAGAGATTGCCGTGTAAGTAGGGGAAGAGTTGGCAAGCGTGGGTGTGAAGATGACTCTGCAAGTGATTTGAAATTCAGATAAGCCTCTACCAACACTGCTTCATATGAGGAGAGAGAGAGGGAGGGAGGGAGGGAGGGAGATGGAGGAAGGGAGAGAGGGAGGGAGAGAGGGAGGGAGAGAAAGAGAGAGGGACTCACCTCTCTTACTACTTAAAATTCTAAACGTATACTCAAAATCGACCATGTGATTCACGCTTAAGAAATCTCATATTCTTTCTCTCTCTCTCCCTCTCTCTCTCCCTCTCTCTTTAATTATTCTCTTCCTTAGGCTGCAGGGCAGTGCGCCTGCCTTCTTAACCCAAAGATCGCGGGTTCGAATCCCTGCTTCGGGCATGGATGTTTTGTTTGTCTTCATTAAAATACGTGTAATTGGGGTTTTCCTGTATGTATTAAATAAAATATTATTATTATTATTATTATTATTATTATTATATTCCTCTGTGTCTCCTTCTATCTCTCTTCTTCTCTCTATATTCCTCTCTCCTTTCTCTCCTCCTTTCTCTTCTCTCCCTTTCTCTTTTTCTTCCTCTCTTTAAACCTCTCGTTTCCTCTCTCTCTCTCTTCCTCTCTGTCCTAGTCTCTCCCATCATCTCTCCTTTAAATGTAAGAAGGGACTTCACGGTCTCAATTTCACCCTAAATAAAGTCGTTTGTCTGTCTGTCTGTCTCTTCCTATATCTCTCTTCCTCATTCTCTTCCTCTCTCTCTCTCTCTTCCTCTCTCTCTATCCCTCTCTCAATCTCTCTCTCTTCCTCTCTCTCTCTCCCTCTTCCTCTCTCTCTCTCCCAATGTAAGAAGGGACTTCACGGTCTCAATTTCGCCCTGAATAAAGTCGTTTGTCTGTCTGTCTGTCTCTCTCTCTAACCCTCTCCCTCTCTTTTAATCTTTCTCATCCAAAGCAGAATTCAAACCGCCGCCGAATTTGCTTAAAAGTAACCATAGAATCGGTAAAATAGAAATATCTCTGTTTATAGACAACGGAAAATATATATCAGCCGCAGTAGAGCACATTTCAAGTTGGAATTATTCCAAAATGGCTGGATGCATTTTAAAAATTCTTCGACATTTAGAGAGGCTGAAGTCAGAAGATGTCCTCGTAGTGATCTTTGTTTTATAAGATGTCCCTGGGTTCGATTCCGGGACCATTACAAAAATTCATCCATTTGGAAATAACATGAGAATTTTACAAATGGTATAATATCCTATATATAATTTCTGAAGTGTCCGTCCGTCCGTCCGTCCGTCCGTAAACTGCGTTTTGTTTCTACAGGCCAGGAGGTCCCTAGAAAACTATTCTCAATTTTCTAAAGTCCCTGGTTCGATTCCAGGAGATAATTATATGTTCCCATAAGTTTACGCGGGATTTTCGAGTTTTCAGAGTGCAAGGTTTTTTTCCTTCATCCGTTAAAATACGTAAATAAGGACCGATTTTCTCCTTTTCCGATTTATTCGACGGCTAAAACTCTAAATTATCTTATTCTCTCAACGTTTATACCCTACGCGGTCGAAATTTTCGGAAATACGCAATTGGTTTCGAATTTTTGCCGATTTTTTGTTCTCCTTCGGGACGTTGCCGAGTCGACCTTAATTGTTGCCTCTGATTCAATTATCATCGATTAAACGTTCATATTGACGTAAAAATGGAATCCTTAAGTTATTAAGATCATTATAAGCTACATTTTTGCGTTAATTAAAGTTTTATTGTTATTAATATAACAGTGGTGAATTCATTAAGATAATGATTTAACTCGAGAGCATTCAGTAAGATTATTTTCTGTGACTAGGACGCGTTTATCGTAGATTGTGGTTTAAAAGCATATTTATTTTTAAAAATATTGTACCTGAGTATTCAACCTTTTGGAAATACCAAATGTTTTTGTTTTGGTGACTGAAGCGACCAAGAATCAGCGGAAATACCCGTAAGACTCTGCCATTTCATTACGAAGGCTTTGGTGAGGAGGAATCTTCCTAAACCCCGGCAAGTTTGTTTTTTTTAATGGTAATTGATGATATTCAGTTCATCAAATTCAGTGAAACTTTAAGAAATTTGTCTAAATTTCATACGAATTAGTTTC